>VDFB02060720.1:14716-78472 GCA_007258455.2 Sequoia sempervirens
TCATTGGACCATGCCAATGAATGATGTTTGGGCTACTGCTAGGGATTAGTAAGCATTCACCTGGTTCACAGAGGTGAAGGTAGCAAGCTACCCTGGTTATGATACGACCATAGTGGTTACATGGGTAGGGACCCATCCATGTAGGTAATAGTAATTTAGGGCTAACCACGTATTGAGAGGGTTCACTGGTTGTCATTGATAAGCACGAAAGTGACTGATGCCAAGTGTTACCCAGGATTGTGAAGAAGTTAGCTAAAAATATCACTAAGGTCACAAGGTGATATATGTTAGGAGCTACTTCTTCTTGGGTGGATAGAATTGTCGCCAATGGCCTATAGGCAATTGAAGTCAGAATCCATCAGTTTTGGTAGGTTCACTACTTGGGAAAACCCTTGGGATGGTGGATGGGCCCATGGTGTAGTATGGGATGCACTTAATCCCCTCCCAATTGTCATACTATATACTTAGCCTTGTGGGGTTGAGGATGGACCTGCGGTGTAGTATGGGATGCACCAAATCCTCTTCCCATTTGTCCAATGGTGCAAAAGCTCGGTGAGAAGGATAGGACCCATAGTGTAGTTCATAATGCATTGATATTCTTTCTATATGGGATGCATTATGGACATGTGTTAGCCATTGTGATGTGTTAATCAACTTTTGTGGATGTGATGTATATTGGATCTCGTCACTATGTGTATGTGATGTATATTGGATCTTGTCACTACGTGTCTGTAATGTATATTGGATCTTGTCACTATGTGTATGTGATGCATGTTGGTGCTCATCACTATGTATTTGTGATGTATGTTGGCATTCATTATTGCATATTTGTGTGTTTGGTGGAGCTCGTCATTGTGTATATGTGATGTATGTTGGATCCAATTACTAATGAAAATGTGATATGCTTGTGAGACAATCATTATTGTACTTGTGAAGTACATATGAGTTAATCACCATTATACTTATGATTTGTGTATGAACCAGTCATTATTATACTAGTGATGTGTACAAGCTAGTCTTCTTGTGTATATGGAGGTATGCTCATGACTTACATTGTGTATAATATTTGGGATTATGGTACGATATGCCCCTTGTGAATGTTTGGTAATGTTTGGTATGGACCCAACACTTGATGGCATGATTATTATCATTATATTATAAAGGACTATGTTGATAGCTTACATGTACTAAATTAATAGTTATGGGTTAAGGTGAGATAATAGATCTCCTGCAAGAGGTGAGATTGAACTCCCTTTGTCATTGTGGGGCAAACTACGATGCCTTTGATTCCCATGAGGGGATATGTAGGCAGGGTCATCATGAACCCTCAAGGCTTAGGTCATAGGCCTAGGAAAGACCTTAACCTTGGGACTGTATCACTCTTTTGTGCAAGCATATATTTGGCAAGAATAAGTTGATGCCACCATGAGAATGGAGAAGTATTGAATTTAACACTATTAAGCTTCATGGAAGGTGCTCAATCTTTTAAGTCGGTAGTTGTGCATTGTTATTAAAAAAATAAAAATTATTGTGCCCGAGATGGGGATTTTACAATTTGATAAAATTGTGAAATTAAGAAATAAAATCTTGGAGTTCAAGGTATGTCCTCTTTTCCTTGTTCCCTTTTTTTCATTCCCCTTTCTCATAATAGTTCATTTGCTACATATCATATTGCTAATTCACTTCATTGCAACCCAACTGTTAACCTTTCCATTGTTCATATCCATTACATTTCTAATCAATTTGATGTTGTCACTAATTTATTTGATTCTCATGATTATTTTATCATTATATTCACTTATCCAAGCTAATATTGATCAAAATCATAAAGTTATTTCCAAACTATAAGATTTGTTCAATGTATTATCAACCCTACAGGAAGACCTAGATCCTTAAATTATCGTTGATGCACTAGGTAGTAATTTTTTACCATCCCCAAATTTGTAATTAGACTGCGTAAACCAATTGTAGTCATGATTGGAGAGTTGTTAGTGTGGGTTCGGTCAATCACCCCCACAGAATTTTGACAAGACAACCATTTATCAAATTCTTCATTGCTTAATTTAGTATGACTTGGCCAACATTGATCACTATGGAATTCAACCATATTAAAATCACCTCCTATAACCCAATCAACATTCAAGAGATTTTAGAAATCCAATCCCATAGTTCATTTCTTTCTTTTTTTGAGTTAGGAGTATAAACGGAGCAGAACCCAATAGGTTGACTATTGATAAAATTCAGAGCCCACACACAACTATGTGAAGGGTCCTCACCTCTAGCAATGACAAACTTATGAATCCAAGAAGCTAAACCAATAACTCCTCCCCCTCTACCTTCACTATGTGATGTATGGAGAAAATCAACATTTCTCCAAACTTTGGATAAAGAACAAGCAAGACGAGAACAAAAAAGTTTAACTTCTTGAAGGAACACAATATTAGGCTTTCACTTAACAATCACATCTTTTACTCCATATTTAAGATGAGGGAGAGAAATCACTCTTACATTCCAAGACATTATTTTAAAATTCATGTTAAAGAGGAGAGTGTAGGGTCATCCTCTTGTGGCAACACATCATTTAAATGGTTAGCAACTACAATAGAGTGATCAAGAGCATCTAACCTTGAAGTAGAGGGAGATGGAGACCTTGATCTATACCTTGAAGGATTCTGGTTACAAGTGTCCAACTCAACATTAGGAGCATCAAGGGATCTAGACCTTTGTCTCACATAAGGAGGTGGTGAAGGAGAAAAATGAGCCAAAAATTTTATGATTTGAGAGGGAGAGGGATTAGACCCATGACGATCAGTGACACCACTCTTCCTAATAGTCAAACTAGATGGTTCTTTTTGCTTCCTTATCACCCTCCAACCATACTCCATCACAACATCTTTAAATGAAGAGATGGTGTAATCAGAATCCTTATTCTTTTGAGTATCTAATGGCATATTAGAAGGTCTCAGAGTCTGAGTTGAGTCTTTAGGCATAAATGGAACTAAGGATTGATTCCCAACTTGTAGTTGACTAGAGTGGGTTAAAACTTGAGGTTGTATCATTTTGTTCCTTTTGGATGGACAATCCACTATCAAGTGTCCTTCCTAGCAATAGTAAAAACAAGCATTAAGCTTATTTAAATAAACTAAAGGATGTAAAAAATAAAATCCTAGCCCAATGAGCTTGATATTTTTTGGTAACTAATGGTTTAAACCCATCTCGACACAAACCCTCAGGTGTACCCTTAAACTAGAAAGTTTATCAGAATTATTTTTGCACCAAATAACTCTACCCAATTGAGCCACAATATCCCATAGAAAAGGTCTGAAGGAAATATTCAAAGATGGAAGCTCCAACCACATTGGGTATCGTGATCTAGAAGGCCCTTCTAGATGAAAATCCAAGGTCCATGCTTGTAAGTAATAGACTGACCCATGTCTCATATTGAAGCACTGCATGAGCATGTTCAACATTTTTAAACTTGCAGGAAACATAACCCTTTCCTAAACCCCTCAATGCTTCAATTTCCCAACCCTTGTTTTCCCAGTTTAATTTTTTCCATTTTTAAAAATCATATTTGAATGGATGGAACTCCTCTTAAAAAAATAAAATGACATATTTGTGTTGGAATTCAACAATGAAATCCATAACATCATTAAGAACGAGAAATTCTAAAATTTTACTTGCATCATCACCACTTTGTTCTTCCATTTCTGATATCTCTTTGTCTCCCTTCTCTCCTACCTAATTGTTCTCTTCTGCAAGAAAATCCCCATTTACATTATGCTTAACCCCATCATTTTCCATTTGACCCTCATCTAGACCTTCTCCCTTGTCACGACTACCGTTAAAATGATGAGTTGTCTCCTTTATCCTCATCCCAAGCGATGGAAATCATAACAAGGGTCGTAATGGTTTTTTTGGTTCAATAAAATGCTTGAGATTTCTCACGCTACAAGAAAACAAAATAGAGTCGCCTCTAACTGCTTACGCAGTAGAGAAAACATCAAGGGCTACTGTGTTAAAAATCTTCCCAAAGCAACAATTATCAGTGAATGAAAACTTCCACAATGAAGGATATTTTTTGTGTATCCCACCAAAACACCCACAATGATAGCTAGAAATGAGAAACCAAAAAACAAGAGTGCTAGGGTTCGTGAGACGAAACTCGACTCTCCCCTTCTAATCCTTCTTTTGCGATGGAAGATTTTTGGCTGGTTTGGAAGACTCAATTTCTCATCATTCTTGAAGCACGATATTAAAAAATTGTAACAGTATTACTTGTCACTCAAAACATTAATAGGGTTGACAACTTAGTCAAAAAAATTATTGCATTACAATTTTTTTAATTAAATAATATTTTCTTTTTGCAATGATTGTTTCTAAAATCAACCAATAAAAAATACATAATAATGTCAAAATGTATAACATATACAATAGTGCTCATGTCATTCAAGCAATTAATATAGTTGACATTTGATTCAATGAGTTAGTAAATATAGATTTTTTTTTTTAAATGAATTTTGTACCTGACTATTCTCAATATGAACCAATAAAAAAAAAGATAAATGAAAGTTTTACAATTATTTAAAATAGAAAGTTAAATATAGACTATAGAATTTTGCTCAAATTTATAAATTCTATATGATGATTGGCTAAAATGATGAAAGAAATTGAATGCAATGAATGCATAAGTATTCATGCCTTGGTAGGAACTAACAACAAGAGACATTGTGTTAGGTTTTGCCAATAGTTATTGTTAGATAGAGTAGTTGTTGCATGATTTGATTTCAAATAATCATGTGTCTATTATAATGTATATTGTCCTATTTGTGGGCACAGGTTGAGATTAAAGGTATGAATACACCATGGGTAAATTAGATCCATTTCTTAGAATTTTGGTTTACAACATTAAATAAACAAAGTATTGTTTCATATTATTTAAAACAATTATTGAGTTCTTCTAGAAGCTATGTGACAAGATTTTTCTAGATTTTGTTTAAGATAAGATTGTATATATCTTATCAATGAAGTTAATATTGATTGAATTTGTTGGGTGACATATCTCACCATAGATTTGCACATATTTTTGGATTTATATGTCTTTTCATATCATGATATATACATTATTATTCAATATTATTCAAGATATTAATATGACTGAAATTCAACCATAAAAAAATAATGTATTATAAATCCAATGGAAATGTTTTGCCACCTATCATGTCTATAAACTAATTCGAAATACTTTTCATTGTAAGTAGAAATACCTTTCAAATTAATTTATTTTTCCACCTATCCTATCTATATAACACTATTCCTTGTCATTCAAATCATTAATAGGGTTGACAATTTAACCAAAAAAATTAATGCAATGGATGCATACGTATTCCTACCTTGATAGGAATTAATAAAAATATATTAAAAAGATAAAAACACCTTGTTTGTCATTATTTCTATTGTGTACCATCATTGAGTCAAAACCCATGGTGCATAATTCTACAAAATTTATCTTCTTGCGTAATATAACTTGTTTTAGGACTGGACCACATAGATAGCATTATTTTATCTTTACACTAAATATACCTCCATATTTTAATTTGGGGCCCATGAGTTGATCAAAAAATCCTTTTGTGTAGTAGGTGAAGCTTCATATGTTTATCAAGGGAGTAGCTAGTATAATAATTACAAATGACAATAATGACTTGACTTAATAGTTAGAATATTAAATTTTATGTCCAAAATTTTATATTTTTAAATGTGTATATTTTTTATTTAATTTTTAATTAGATAATAAAGATGAATATTTAAAATTTTTCGATATATATTGGCATGGTGTGATGGTTTAATGGTGGCATTATTGTTCTTGCCACCAAAGGTTCAAACCCATTGAGGGTGAGGTATTGTTGAATATGGTTGCATCGGAGTTCATGGCTACGGTCAAAAAGCATTTACCCCTTGAATAATAAAGATGAATGTTTAAAAAGATTTCCTTTTACACATTTTTGAAAGGTTCAAAATAAATTTCCTTGCAGTAATATTTAAAATCTAAATTATTTTAATATAAAATTAAATATTATAACAATATTAAATAATTATTTATATATCCAGTTAATTTGAATAACAGTTCTTTTTTTAAATTCCTTTTGTCATTTTGAATGTTTAAATTTGGAAAAGTCTATGCAACCCTAAAATATGCATTTGACTATATTTATTAATTGAAAACATTTATTCTAGTGGTTGAATAGACAAATAGTTTCAAATTTTATTGCCATTGTGTACGGTTGAAAGATTCAATGAGCTTTCAATTGTGTATATTGTGAAAAATATGTCTCCTCTATTGGTGTTGTGAAACCCAACAATAAATTCACTATTGTTTAAACTCAAAAATTTGAATAACAGAAATCAAATTACTGAAACAAATAATTAAAGCATGCACAACACCATTCACAAAAAATATTGAATGCAACAGAAGTTAGAGAAAACCAATCACACTTTGACACAATGATTTACCCTGGAAAACCCCTAACTTTGGGGAAAAACCAACATTCAACGAGAGAGATTTTATTATAACAAAAAAGAGGAACTTTACAATAACTGCCAAAACTTGGTATAAACTAATTATGAGAATTGTCATGGGTTGAATTCACCAAATCCACAACAATACTGTTATTTGGATAACATTTCAACTCCTTCTGTTCACTACAATCTCCCTTTCTTCCTATGTCATTTCCTGCAAAAACCTTCAATCTATTTCATTGCAAAACACACATAAATTACTTTTTATAATCTCTTATTCACCATTGGTAGCATATAGCAGAGATTAACTTAGAAAGAAAACATAGTTGTTTCTAAAAATAAATTTCCAAACTGGCAAGTGCATAGGAGATAAGGAGGAGAAAACCAGAAAATTTTATCCAACTGCTCCAGCCTAGGTGGCACAGTTCCAAGTTGGAAGAAATCCCTTTCAAGCTACTTTTTCAACACTCCCTCTTAGTGAGGAAGGTGTTCTCTACTACACCTAACTTGTCCCTGAAGAAAAAAAAAATTATTTTCATCAAGGCCTTCATTAAGATGTCTGCAACCTACTCATTTGTAGATATATACCGTAGTCAAACTAATCCACGTTGTACACAATCCCTGATAAAGTGATATCTAATTTCAATATTCTTCGACCTATCATGAAACACAGGATTCTCATATAGTTTTATGCAACTCTGATTATCATAGTGAATGATGGTCAATTCTAGCTCTTGACCAAACAATGCCACTAACAGCTTCTGAAGCCATATGGCCTCACATGTTGCCATGCTCACTACCATGTACTCTACTTCCCCAGAGCTTAAGCACTAAACTTATGTTTCCTATTGTACCAAGAGACAACCCCTAATCTCATACTGAAACAACACCCCAAAGTTATTTTCTTGTCTACTACATTACCTGCCCAGTCTGCATCAGTGTAGCCAATCAACCTGACACCATCACCCCGAGTATATCTCAACCCATACTCAACTATACCACGCAGATAGCTCAACACATGCTTTGTTGTTGTCCAATGTACTCTCTTTGGTTCTACCATGAACTGACTAAGAGATTTGACTGAAAAGCAAATGTTTGGTTTTGTATTGACCAGATACATCAATGACCCAACAAGTTGTCTATACAAGGTGGGGTCTACTACCTCCTACTTTAATGCATCGATCTTCCACCAATTTGTAACCATCAGTGTAGACATGGGTCTACAGTCCAACATTCTGAATCGCTTCAAGATTTCCATAGTATATTTCCTTTGACCAAGGAAAATCTCTCCCTCTGTCTGCCACACCTCTAGTCCCAGAAAATAGTGCATCAACCCTAAATCCTTCATCTTGAACTATACTGCTAGGTCCCTCTTGCAATCCTCTATGAGCCTCAATGAACCAATCATAAATAAATCATCCACATACAAAACTAGAGTTAGTGGTTCACCTCCCACCATGAGATAGTAAAGGTTGGAGTCCACCTCACTCTTCATGAATCCCATGCTCTGGAAGTATATATCTATGCACTCATAGCACCCTTTGGGTGCATGCTTAAGTCTGTATAGTACTTTCTTCAACCTACAAATATGAGAGTCACTCCCATGTGCCACAAAACCTTCTGGTTGTTCGATGTACACCTCCTCCTCTATGATTCCATTTAGAAAAGTCGTCTTGACATCCATCTAATGGATCTTTCATCCCATTTGTGTTGTTAATGAGATCACAACTTGTATGGAGGCATATCTGGCCACTAGAGCGAATGTCTCGTCATAATCGATTCCCTCCTTCTGAGAGAACCCCTTGGCCACGAACCTAGCTTTGTATTTCTCTATGCTGCCATCTGCAATATGCTTGATCTTATAGATCCAGTAAGAACCAAACACTGCCTTATCTATAGGCCTTGGCACCACCTCCCAAACATCGTTCTTCATGATGGATTTGTACTCCTCCACCATGGAATCATGCCAAACCCATTGTTGTGTAGCATCCTGATAACTAGAAGTCTCGTTGTCAATAAGATCGCTTATTAATGCCACATAATATGAATATTTAGCTGGTGGTCTCCTCTCCTTGCCACTCATTCTAGGAGCTCCCATAAACTCTTGAGCATCTTGTGCAATCTGAGTTTCCACTTGGCTAGTCCTTCTCCTGCCAGTAGGAGATACACCAATAGATGGAGCTTGTTGTTCCTTATTTTTCTGCTCCTGATCCTATGGACTTGACTCACCAAAGTACATGTATCTACATTTGTTCCTGTCATAGTGCCCTGTACCTGAGACTCTTGATCCACTTTTGGAGATTCAATTTGCTGACTCTGCTCAACTATTGGAAAATCTTGATATTTTCTTAAGGCTTTCTCCTCCAAAAACTTCACATCACTTCTCACTATGATCCCCCTCATCCCTAGAATAAAGATTATGTATGCCTTGGAGGTTTCATTGTATCCAACAAAGAAACCTTTCTTTGCAGTTGAATCTAACTTGGTTTGTTTCTCTGATGGCACGTGACAGTATGCTATACTACCAAAGATCCTAAAATGCCCGACCTCAGGCTTCTTCCCTTTAAAGGCTTCTTCTAGTGTCATTTTCCCCAAAACCTTATGAGGTACTCTATTTTGAATATAGACTGTTGTGCTCCAAGCCTCTGCCCAAAGATACTTAGGCATATCCTGATCAAACAACATGGCCCTAGTTGCTTCAACAATTGCCATGTTCTTACGCTCAACAACCTCATTTTGTTGTGGGTTGTAGGGAACAATCCACTCTCTCTTGATTCCTTCTCTAGTGAAAAAATCTTGGAAGGATTTTCTTTTATACTCACCCCCATTGTCTATCTAAAGAACCTTGATCTTCTTGCCTATCATATTCTCCACAAGAGCATTGAATTCTTGGAAGCAACTAAAGACCTCATCTAAGTTGGCCTTCAAGAAATATATCTAGATCTTCCTGGATAAATCATCAATGAAGGTTATGTAATACTCATAACCCCTCAAAGACTGAGTAGACATGGGACCACAAATATCAAAATGTATCAAATCAAGAACACCTTTGCTTCTACTGTCACATCTAGGAAAGGCTTCCTTTGAAAAATTTTGTAGTGCACATCCTTTGCATGTGTCACCGTGCTCTGCACTTAACTCTATAATTCCTATCACGATTTCTCTAAGAAATTTCAATGCCCCATGGTGTATATGTCCCATTCCTCTATACCATAGCTCTCCTATTTCCCTACTACTATCACTGTTCACTAGTGCATTTGGAGTTTCAAACTACAATGTGTATAAATTGTCACTTCTAACCCCAATTGGTTTTTCCTTCTTCCAGTCTTTGTGTTTTAAATACACCTTTTATCCCTAAAAGAGTATGTTGTACCCTTTGTCTTCAAGGGAAGATACTGAATCATATTCATACACATCCCTGGCACATGCAATACATCTATGATCTTAATATCACTGTTTGAATCCCTCTGAAATGAAACAGTCCCTCTCCCAACTGGAGTGCATGTGGACTTGTTTCCCATTTTTATCTAGAAGCCTATCTCTTATGCTTTACAATTGGAGAAGTTTTCTCTAACTCTTGTCATATGGCATGACACACCACTGTCAATATAATAGATCCCTATAGTGTTTGAGCTAGATAAGCAATTTAGAAGAGCAAACTCATTTTCTAGTCTAGAGGATAGTTCATCAACATCTGTTGAAGTTGTTGTCTTCTGCTTCTTCTTGTCTCCTTTCTCCCAATTCAGACATTGACTAACATAATGTCCTAGCTGATCACAACCATAACATTTAATTTTGCTCAAGTTTTTTTTTTCTTCTTGTCCCCTTTTGAGGTAGACTCACTACTTGAGCCTTTCTTGGCTTTGGTTTTGCTGGCAAGAGCAACATTCTCTTCCACCCCACCCTTATGACCACTGTTGCTACCTCCATTAACATAACTCATTCATAACTCTTCCTAAGTGAAATTAGTCCACAAACGATCCCAGTCAGGAATATCTTGCCATCCGGATACAACTTTGACAAAGATGTCCTATTCTTTTGTGAATCCTGCCAATGCAATCCTGACATCCTCATCATCTAGTATTGCTACCCCAACAGTTACCAGCTCATCTTTTACTATTTTGATCTTGGTAAGGTAGTCCACTACACTCTCCCCTTTCTTCATTCTAGTGTTTCTCAGCTTATCCCTAAGAATCAGCTACCTATTCAAATTTGAACTCTGGTATAGGTTGAGTATGGCATGTCATACATCTCTTTGCAGGTGTCTAAGTCTACAATATGAGGAACAAGGTGATCCTTGACCCCATTCATAACGATGTATCTAGCTTTGGAATCTTCTTTTTGCTCTAGGTTGCTAGTAGCGTAGCATTTGTTGGAACAGAAATGGTAGTGGTTGTGTATTCCTTCAGACCATTCTCCTCTAGTACTAGAAGAATTCTTGTTTTCCACACGCCAAAGTTTGAAGCCCCCTCAAGTATGTCTAAATCTCTTAATCTAATTGTTGCCATTGTTGAAACCCTTGAACTTAACCTCCCTAAACACAAAAAGAAAAAATTGAAACTTGCACCTGTGTGATTAAGCCCTAGTTTTCTCTTTTAGAGTATTAGCTCTGATACCATGTGAAAAATATGTCTCCTCTATTGATGTTGTGAAACCCAGCAATAAATTCACTATTGTTTAAACTCATAAAATTGAATAATAGAAATCAAATTACTGAAAGAAAGAATTAAAGCATACACAACACCATTCACAAAAAATATTGAACACAACAGAAGTTAGAGAAAACCAATCACACTTTGACATAATGATTTATCCTGGAAAACCCGTAACTCTAAGGAAAAACCATCATTCAACAAGAGAGATTTTATTATAACAGAAAAGAGGAAGATTACAATAACTCTAGAACTTGACATAAACTGATTCTGAGAATTTTCCTTGGTTGAATTCACCAACCCACAACAATACTGCAATCTAGATAACATCTCAACTCCTTCTGTTCACTGCAATCTCCCTTTCTTCCTATGTCATTTCCTGCAAAAACCTTCAATCTATCTCACTACAACACACATCAATTCCTTTTTATAATCTCTTATTCACCATCGGTAGCATAAAGTAGAGATTAACTTAGAAAGAAAACATAACTGTTTCTAAAAAGAAATTGCCAAATTGGCAAGTGCGTAGGAGATAAGGAGGAGAAAAGGAGGAGAAAATCAGGAATTTTTTGCCAACCGCTCCAGCCTGGGTGACACGGTTCCAGGCTGGAAGAAATCCCTTTCGAGCTATTTTTCAACATATATAAACAATCTCTGTGGGTAAATGATTGCACACAGATATAGATCTTATTCCCTCTGCGTTTATTCTTTGCAAGGGATTGGCAAATGGATTTATCCAAGGCAAAAGGGCACACCATGGAAAAGCCTTCGAGCCGCCAAGTTTTAACCAGTAGCAGAATTATCTTCAAAGCCTCCAAGGCAAAACAACAAGGAAAAGGCGACACCGTTGACAAAGAGAAAGTGAGCGAGTCTGGTAAAATTTTGTTGGCTGCTGCTTCCTATTATGGAAAACTTGATGAAGAGAAACATGCCAAATATTTGAAGAAGTTGGAAGACTATTTACTCACATCTCCATCCACCACTATGGAGGAGAAGCCGCCTTCAGAAATGTTCTCCTCCACCAACCATTCAGAAATCATGTTCTCCTCCACCACCCCTTCGGAGATCTCTCCACCAATTGTTTCAAAGAAATCTAAAGAGAAAAAGAAGGAGAAGGAGCACAAACATTTGGGGATATTTTTTCACAGGTAGTTTCTAAAGATTTTTTATGGCTGTGGCTTTCATTTCAATGGAGAATAGAGTAATCTGAGTCACTGTATTATGAAACAAACTGCAGGTCTTCTCAATCAAAAGAAGAGGAAAATCATGGACAAGGAAAGGGTGAGAGGAAAGAGAAACATTGGATGAGTTATTTTCACAGGTACCTCTAGAAAACTTTTAGTTGACTCTTTTATATTTCAAAATGGCAGGTGGTCAGTCAGAACAATTCTTGAACACTTTTAAGAGATTTAAAATGATCAGCAGTTGTGTTGCCAATTTTAGCTTTCTAAAATAATTATAATTGTATGTGATTAGTAATGCCTTCTCTCTAACCTTTGTCTAAGGTAGAAAAGTTAAAAATGTGATGATATATGATGATCTAAATTAAATTGAACAGGTCTTCTAAACAAGAGGAGGAAGAGGAAGAAGAAGAAGAGGAGGAGGAAGAGGAAGAGGAAGAGGAAGAGGAAGAGGAAGAAGAGGAGGAATCAAGTTTTGATTTTTTAGGAATATTGAGGGAAATTATAGGAGAGTAAAAAGTTAGTTTATCTAATCAATAGTTACTTCTTTCATAATGTAATTTTATTTTTATTGTTGAGGATGTTTGAATTAAATGTATTTTCAATTTTTGAAGATGTTTTAATTAAATGTATTTTGGCAAAGATTTAAAGGATATTTCATAAAATATAAATAGAAATATTGTTGTATTTTAATTAGGAAAAGTATTAAAGTTTTGTATAAGTTGAGATTTTTAGTTAAGGTTGTACACTTTGTTTAAAAAACACAAGTTGAATAGAAAATATTGTTTGCATAAAAAATTGCTCACATCACATGTGTGAGTAGTTCACATGAACCCATCTCTCATGAGAATGAATGGTCCACTTAATACTCATTTTTTATATTTATTAAGGGGTTACTTAAATCAATCCAACACACTATGTATTTGAACAAGTTTATCTCTTTTACAGATTTGTGTGCAGAGGTGAAAAATGTAAAATCCAAATTGCTAGTATGAAATGTCTTTAGCTTAGATCTTCAAGTTAAAATGCTTCTTAACCTTGAAAATATTAAAATAAACAATTTTTTGAGGGCAATAAAAGGATACAACCAACTAAAAGGGCATAGATTTTGACTATCATTTGTTTGTTGAGCTTTCAAGTAGTGACAAGCACTATAGAGAATAATTATGGTGGCTAGATGAAGCAATATCACATGCCATACATTGTACCTTATGTGTCATGTCATTCTATGGACATTGATCTAAATAAATAAAAAATATCATCTTTAGAATAGGTGAACTTTATTAACTTCACTTATTTCCTATTGTTCTCATTTTTTATACCTTAAGGAAAATACACTGGAAAATTCATGGCATTAAAAGTTTGCATTAATTTTCCTTGGCGGTGAATTGCTGGTGGTGAATTTTACTTAAGGTGAATTTGTCATGGCGTTGAATTTTCCCACGGTGAATTGTTGACGATGAATTTTCAGACGATGAATTGCTAAGGTGAATTTGCCATGCTATATATATATTAAAAGACTAATTTCAATTAGTTTTAAATGTAAAATGTGCAAACCCTCTTAAAAATAGATTATGGAAAAAAATTATACCATATAAATGTATATATTTTGTTTCTTAATTATTTCAAAATTAAAATAAATTTAAAAATTAAAACCCTACAATAAAGAATTTCCATATCCAATCAAATTTGCTACTTATAAACCCCCAAACATAGGTTAAGAATTTCCATATCCAATCAAATTTGCTACTTATAGACCCTAAAACATAGGTCTAAGAATATGAATCAGGCATATCTCAGTTTTTTTGTACTATTTAAAAACATTTGAGCATTATCTTCAAGTTCCCTAAACAATTTATGCATTATCTTTTTGTTATCATTGAATACTCTTACATTGTTTAAGTCACCCGGATTATAGATTCCATTAATAATCTCTAATGACTTGTCTAGCTGGAAGGAAGAACATACTTGCAATCTAAAATAAACTGCTGGTGCAATCAGGAGAAATAATTTTAATGAAATTTTTAAGTACTGTAAGTATGGATTTTAAGACATGTTTCTAAACTAAACTAGACATATTAGACACTCAGTTCCTTCACTTATGTTACCTGGGTAATAGATTCGATGGACAACCTCTTATGATTTGGCTAGCTGAAAGGAAGAAGATACTACCTAGCAAGAACAAGTTTTGCTAGATAGTCTTAATCGATTGAGCCAATCATCAGTTGGTCATGTTGCTGGAAACCAGAAACCATTCTATCTTATGGGCATTGTTTTAAATGATTCGTATCAATGTGAATTTCATTGAATGGAAACTACGAAATGAATATTGGATTCCTATTGGTGGGTTCTTGTTGTCAACTATTTTATTATATTATATATAATATAACTAATCCTTGTTAATTCATACTGGTCAAACTCAATCAACCTAAACATTGCAGTGAAGCAATAAATTCAGACTGAAGTACAATAAATGGTATCAGGTGAATTCACTGTCAACAATTTACTGTCGGAAAATTCACCGTCAACAATTCACTACAAGAAAATTCACTTCCATGGCAAATTCACCTCAAGGAAAATTCAAAGTGTTGCTGGTGGTCAATTTTCCTTCAAAGTGTTGCTGGTGGTCAATTTTCCTTGCAGTGAATTTGTCATGAAAGTAAATTCTCTTGTGATGAATTATTGACGATGAATTTTCAAACAGTGAATTACTAACAGTGAATTTTCACGAAACCACAATAACTAACTAATCTCCAGAAAATAATGCAGAATGTACGGATAATTACATGGCTGAAAGATGAAGCTGATTATCTCCTCGCTTCTTGTATTCTTATTTATAAGTAAAATATATGAATAGATATGCAGTTCACATTTTCCACGTTGCAGATTATTCGTAGCAGTTGGTTAAAAGCTATTTATGAATGTTGACAGTGAGCGGAACTGAATGGTGGTGTAGCTTTAGTTTGCACTGACCAAACTAAAATTAATTTATTCTAACATCTTCTCATGATTTTTTTTATATATTATAAAATTATTGGGTAATTATTTAAATTTATCTATGGTGTCTATTTGGGTTTTTTTCGTCTTATTTCATTTTTGAGAGATTGCAAGATATTGTTTTCTTTTTTCTAGTGAAGATTCCTAATCTTTTAAACTATGTGACATTTTTTTGTGTCTATTAGAATTTTGTTGTACTATTTTAAACATAAGTTTATCTTTAACTATCACAAATAAGTAGATTATTTTCATCAACACAATTGTTATATAATCACAATTATTGAATTTTATCATAATGTCACATCACCACAAATTCTATATTTTCTTTTTTTATTTAGTGCCTGATGTCACAATGTAATTTAGATTATAGCAAAAATTTTAATGTTGAAACTATAATCATGCTTGATATTTTAAATGCTTGTATAGACTTAATGATTAATGCTAGATAGAAATAGTACTTCAATAGAAATAGTGTACTTACAATTGTCAAGTAAATGAGAGTTATGAATTATTATTTTTGTTTTAGTATATGGTATGATTATATTTATACATGTAAGTTATACATTTAAGACTAACTAGATATCATTTAATTAGTGCATGTACGTTACAAACTTTCACTAATGACATATAACAAGATAACTACTTATGGGATTCTTCATGACTTCTCTTCGGTCATAACAAACAATTGTTAGCCACCTAACTGAGACATACAAAACTTGCTTTGATTTCATATTTTATTTGAGATGGGAATATTTAAGCTTGTACAATTTGTTTAACATATTTTAAAAAAAATTGCTAATTAGGTATGCTAATTCATCCACAACTCATCTATATACAATCTTCCATAGACTATCTATTCTAACACATTTTTAATTATAATTCTACAATCCACAGATTATAAAAAGATGAAGATCACAACATATTTCCTTTTTGTGTCGCTATCTATTAGGCTAAGAAAATTATATTTAATGTTAATTGACCTGTTTGTAGTTGTAATACTTTCAACATTATTTACATTTTCTCTCTCTAATATATCTAAGGCTTTCATTCTTTGGCTTTACATATGGTTCGTAAGCTCCCTAATTCCTTGTCCTTATTTTCTCAGGGCTTTTCCATTATATCTCATTTTTTGCATAATTTTGAAAGCAACATTATTTGTAAAACATATTTTGTTATTATCATTACAATTATAAACATGAAATTTATATATTCAAACATATTCTTATCTTCAATCTTACACTCTTTATTTGAAGAAGCTTTAGCTAGATTGCATGTATCAAAAAACTCATCAAATCAAGAACACAAATACTCTTTATTTGAAGAAGCTTTAGGTAGATCGCATGTATCAAAAAATTCATCAAATCAAGAACGCAAATCAATTTTTTCACATGAGATATTATATGGTGAAGCCTTAGACCTTAGATGCTCATTTTTCTTTTGGTACATTTCAAGCAATTGATTTAATTCATTAATATGCTCTTTTAATTATGATATTTCTTCATTTTGAAAACAATTCTCTTTAGCAAGAATTTTAAATTATTCATCAAACACTCGAGTTTTTTTTCCAATTCTTCTTTCTTCTTTTTTTATTTTTGGTAATTTATTTTTCAAAATATATTTTTCATACATTAAATATTTAATTTCATTCTTCACCCAGGTGTCAACATTTTTCATTAAAAAATAATTCCTTTACTCAACTAAATTTTCATCACACACAAGAACCACTTAAATGATATCTTCAATAATTTTTAAATCATATCTTAAGATTAAATATTTTGAAATGACATCTTATGAAAAAATCTTACAATTAATTTATGGAATCACATTTAATAAGCATTACATAGATTTCATTGTTTTTAATAGATTTCATTGCTTACTATAGAAGTCTGCAAAATCTTTAACTATAACATTCTTACAAAACTATTTGACATTGCATTTATACACCTACACTTTAATTCTCAAAATATTTAAACAAAATATTTTCTATTAATTAAAAATTATCAAAATCCTTTTATATAAGAAAAGCAAAAACACTTTCAAACATTATAACCAAACAAAACAAATTAAACATCAAAATTATTTCAGCCTTAACAGAGGGCCCAAATTTTGAGCTTCCACTTTCTACATAGCCCATAAGCTCTTGGGGTTAGCCATACCCCTACTGACAAAAAATCATAAGCATATTACAGCGCAAGATTTAAAGGGCTCTCATACTAGGGGAGAGGAGTCCATAGAGGAGTGCAATTCAATAGTGAGGATAGAAGTAGTCCTCAATGGACCCCATAGTGGAGCACCTTAATCTCCAATTGTAAAACACTTTTTATCCATAAAGTACACAAATTAACAAATCATGCAATGCCACATCAATGCACCAATAAAACATGACTTAGTGCACCACTATCGGTCTCAATTTTTTTTGGCCCTTTTTAGATACGTCTACAAAAAACATGTTGATGTGGCATCATATTTGATGAGGTGGCCCTAAAACAAAATATAGAAACACGTGAGTTGCCAAATAAACTATTGTACAAAATTGGGATCATTTGAAATTTTTACATAGAATTTTGGGAAACGTGAAGTTAGGGTGCTCCACTATAGGCCCCTCTCCCCTATTATGACAAATAAAACAGAGAAACACACAGTATCATATGGCTGAAAATAGAAGCTTTCTTCTTATATTCTTATTTATTTAAAAAATACATGAACAGATTTACAGTTCACATTTTTCCAATTATTCATGGTAGTTAGTTGAGAGTTATTATGAATGTTGACGTTGAGTAGCAGTATCAGATTTATTCTGTACTAACCAACGTAACAGTTAATTTATTCTAACTATTCGAAGAAAAAGTTGAAAAATATATACAGCATTCATTAGGAGAACATTGAATGCTATACGTACATGTAATGCAGGCAGTTTAAATGAATTAGCATGTAATATTTAAAGAAAATCTAAAAAATATATATAAATATATTTATTTTAATTAAAGATATTATGAGGGGAACCCTTCATAAACCAGTAATTGCATTTATAGAAAATTAAAGATAAAATTTAAGTGTATTTTAATATTATATATTTAGTTAGTTATATAATAATATAAATTTATATACGTTTTTATTGTATCATATGATTAGATATAAATGTTATTCAATCTTTAGTTAGTTGAAAATGTGTTGATTTAATTAAATGAATAGAGGAAAATCATTACCTTCTTATTAACGAAGTCAGCCCCAAAAGCAGACAAGGGCATGGTCATATGGCAAAAGCTTCTCGGAGCCCCAGGTCTCATCAATGTACTGAAGAATGATGAGACTTGCATATGGGTTGGCCATTGTGGATGAGGATAGGTACTAAAAAAAAATTGTTCAATAAAATCCATGCATGTCAGTCTTGAGCTTTTCAATTGCTTTAACAAGTGACTCTACCTCAGCAGCAACAGTAAATGGCCTTCAAATCTATTGTTTACCTCGGAGAAGGGGTTCTTATGATTTAATGGTACTAAGGCCAATTCTTGTGCACTTTCAGTGCCTATGCTTGGATGCACAATGAGGGCTCCAAGAAGGGCACCAGTTTTCATTGGAGAATCTATTGTTGTTCCATATTCACTCTTTGCATATTGGTTTGTATCAAATACAGAAATGAAAATTATTCATAGATTGAAATCAATAAGACCTCCAATCAATTCTTTAAAGTTTCCCAAGGCATAAAAGTAAGCTAGAAGAATAATACCTACACTAACTACCACTTTTGCACTCATTGTAGTCAACCTACCTTTCAATACACTTTTATTCCCTTCAATGGCACTTTTCTATGTTGAAGTAGATGCAGTGGGGTATCTACAAAATTCAAATCAACAAAAGGTGCCTAAAACTCTTCCAGGAACATCTTAAGTAAAATAAAAAATGAAATAAACAAAAATTTGACAATTTTTTTTTATTGAAAGAAGCTAAAAGAAGATGATGATTAACCCACTGAGATTCACACTATTCGAGACCCAGAATTACCTTGGTAGAGGTTGAGTTGTTGCTCGAGAGAGCACAAAAAGTGGATCCTCAATGCACACCTGCAATGTTGGTGTTGGATTTGGCTCTAGCATAAATCCAACAGAATCTAGCTTCCCACCATGTGGTTTGCCTAATTGGTATAGAGTATCACTCTCATCATGCAACTTATTTCTTTGAAGAAGAACACATACTCTCAATTCATCTCAAAAAAAATTCATTGCAACTTCCATCACTACCCTTGGTTCATTAAAATATAAATAATATTGTGAAAAGATTAAAAGAAATACCAGCCTGCACGATTGAAATGTTTGAGTGATTATTGTAGATACAATCCATAAACACTTTAAGTGACATGATATTTGAAAATAAAATTGTTGCTATTATAATTTTTTATGCTCACCAAACATTTTGATTGAAATACATACAAGATCACCAAAGCCAAAAAAAACAAAAACAAAGAAAAACTTCTAAGAATACAAATTTCGACCTTCAAACTTACAACAGTTGTAAATTCTGGCATGTCAATAAAAAGCTAACACAATGTAGCTAAAGGGTTATATTTTTCATGCATTATGTCAGAGATAAGATATTATGCATACATCCTAAAAAAAGGCAGCCAAATCTTTTAGAGATTAACTTTAATTGAATCAAAGAAATAATTATGATCAAGAATCTAACCATGTGAGTAGCTTGCTTTCTTGGATGAATTTTTTGAAGAACCTGAGCTATTGATGTTGGTGATAATGTTGTGCACTTGAAGATTTTTCTAAAAATCAAACACTTGACTATAAGTTAACAAAAAAGCCAAAAAAAAAGAGAACTAAGAGCGACGAATGGTGAAAGCATCATGTAGTGTTGACAAGTAAAAAAAAAAATATTATTATTGATATAAAAAAATCTCAAGATAGAAAAGCATATTTACCTCTATGAATCTTTGAAGCACAAATAGGAGGGTCATCATCTACCCTATTTCTATCTAGACCAGTTGCACTAGAAGTGCTTGCATGCAAATCCGGGATAGAAGAAAATGTTTCTTTAGCTAGCTTCCTCCTTTTGGAAGGTGAACACCTTAATGTCCTTTGGCATGTGAAGCCTTTTCCAAAATCAAGACCTCCAAGAAGATTTGATATGATTTTCAATAACTGTAAATTTGATATGAATTTTATGTGTAAGATTTGATGTGACATTTGATTTGATTTAATTAGAAGATCACATTTGATTTAAAGATGTGATATATTATGCTTTTATGGTCTATTGAAAACCAATGTAGTTTAATGGAAATGGAGCACAGTTTGGAAGTGTGAGATAGGTTTTTCTAGTGTTTGTGGACTAGCAAGTCCATAAGGGAAGCCTATCAGCTAATTAATTGTGGTAAACAACTAGCAATCACACCTTGGTGTGCAATGGATACGCCAAAGAGGTGTGGAAGGTCAATTAGGGATAATTTAGGTCTACTGTTTAGAGGGAGAGATAGGGATAGAAAGAGGGAGATATAGAGGGGGGAAGAGCGAGAGAGGGGGGTATGGAGATAGAGATAGAGAGGTTTATATAGGTAGAGATGGATATGGAGAAGGAAATGGATATGGAGAGGAGAGGGAGAGATATAAAGAGATAGGAGATAGCAATAGATAGATAGAAAGATAAAGATAGAAATAGAAATAGGAAATGATATATAGAGAGAGGTAGAGAGGGAGAGATACAAAGGCAGTGAGATGAAGAGATAATGAGATAGAGATAGAGGGATATATGGAAGAATAAATATGGAGAGACAGAGATAGAGATAGAGGCAAATATATATAGATATAGAGGTCTATGAAGAGGGAGAGATAGATAGATGGATAGATAGGGGAAAGGTGTCTAGAGACAGAGAGGAAGAGAGGAAGATAGATGTAGAGATGAAGATAGAGAGAGGAAGAGGGAGAAAAATAGATATAGAGGTAGAGATATAGAGATAGATATGGGGATAGGGAGGGAGTGAGGGAGGGAGAGATGGGGAGAGATAGAGAGGGGGGTGATAGAGAGAGGGAGGGAAAGAAATAGAGAGATATAGGTAGAGGAGAGAGAGAGAGAGAGAGAGAGAGAGAGAGAGAGAGAGAGAGAGAGAGAGAGAGAGAGAGAGAGAGAGAGAGAGAGAGAGAGAGAATATGGGGAGAGAGGGAGAGAGACATGTAGAGTGTTACACCCCATTGTTTGGAACCTTCTTATTAACACATACTATTACTTTTATGGGTGAATAAGCTTATAATTCATGATTATGTTTTTAATAGATTTTAATGGATAAATGAGATGTATAAATATGTAATATGATGTGATTTCTTTTAATGTTTAAATGATGAATATGCAATATGATGAATATGACTTTCATGTTATCGACTACCTTTGTTCATGTTGAACTAAGTTGGATGCAGGAAATGATCGAACCCTCCAGAAGGAGAGGGATAGTATCACCCAGGAGAAGGAATTGGTATGGAAACCATTGTCATAATATTTTGAGTATCTGCACACACGTACTGCACTGGGTAGAGTAACTATGTTGAGTCTATTTCAGTATGTGTCGAGTCGTGTTGTTATCATTTTTGATTAATAGGTATGTTAGGGATTGTTTCTTATGAATCCTTAATGATTGTCTTGTCAATTTGATTTGGGATGTTATATACCTTTTTGATGAGTTGTGATATTTGAGTGATTATGAATGGATACTTATATGAATATGGGTATGTATATGTATGTATATTAAATATACATGTTATATAGTCAATGACACACACATATGAGCATATGCATGTAAGAGTATATGTAGACGTAAATGCCTACGTATATCCATGCACATAAATATAATATGTGTGTGATCGATCGTCATATATATATGTATGTATTTAATATAAATACATATTATAGTTTCCATGTCATATGCGCAGCAAATAACATTGGAAGTAATTCATAGTAAAGGCTGCATATGGGTCGATATGAAAGCCTTAAGATAGTGATGGAAAGCACATAAAAGAAGAGTTATAATATAACTGTAATACTTGTAATTCATATCATAGTTGTTGTTTGAGAGGTGTTGCCATTATTAGGCGTAGCATTTGGATGTTTAGATGCTATGACAAGAAGATAGTAAGGAATAGGTAACGTGTTGCCAGATTGTTGTCATGTCTTCCAAGCTTTGACTTAGTAAAAAGAGGTGAATGGGTAGATGCAATTTGACTTGAGATATAGAAGCAAAAATAGAGAATGCAAAGGACTATGTGTAACGCCCCTACCACGAAACCCTAGGGGAAGTTGCACTTAACAGCATAAATGCAATATTTTTTTTAAAAAAGAAAAAAAAGTGAATGAAGGTTCACTACACAATGCCAACAACCCCTAAGGTTACGAGATCGAGTTTACATCAACCCAAACAAGAAACAAGAATTAAAACCATAACATTTAATTGATTAACAAAATAATGCACATACAATCCATCCATGATAAAATTAAATCAAACGCAGAAGAATTTCCACATGATCCCAATGATACACTTTACAATAAGGTTACAACACTCATTCCCCAAATGAGGTAATTCCAGAATTTAAGGTTACAATATACAACTTCCACCTCAATACAAAGAGGAGTATTAAATTACATTTATAACTGAAAGAATAAAACATGAAGAATTGGATCCCACGAGCTCTCCAACTGGAATCTCGACCAAAGGAACAAAATCCTACCCAACGGATTAAGATGCACGTTCCACCCAACCATGTGATACCCGAAGGCTCACCCCCCATGCTAGGAGATAGTAACAAGGATTCCTAGGCAAGACCATCCACAACTAGACATAGGATAACTAGCACTGACACAACCAATCACATGAGCCATACAACCATAAGAATAACACAAGTACAACATCACTGACATAAGACACATTACTTCTAGAAGTGAAATAGATCGAGTAAGATAAGAAGACCAAATACATAAACCAAATACCAACTGTTGTCATAGAAAGAGTGTCATCACACAGCTCATCATGGGATATCCTCTGGAAATCTTCCTAGGCTCTGGCCCCCACTATGGGTTGTCTTGGTGGCCTCTACCAAATCCTGACACCCATGCTCACTCATGCGGAATCAAATACCTCTTGTAAGGACAAGATAGATGACCTTGCCATTCCAAGCCTTCCTGTCTCATCCCAAGTCTATACAAGCCCTTGCATCCATAAGCGAGGCTCAATTATCTTAATTAGTGTGAAATTCTACCTAACATCTAAGTACATTGATTTAGTTTTCACTTGATTAAACCACCTCGAAAGGTTTCACAGTTTACTTCTTTGGGCTTTGGCCCCTAACAGAAGCCACTCTTCTACATGACAACATACCAAACATAACCAATCACTAAGAGAATCCCAAGTGCATACTAATATGATAAAACCACTCCAACTCTAGGAGGAACACATAAATAAAACTCACTCCAAACACTGGAGACAACAAAAGTCAAAACTCTCTCCAAATACTGGAGGCAACAAAGGTCAAAGCCCTCTCCAAACACTGGAGGCAACAAAACACATAATTCACTCCTTCCAAAGGAGGCACAAACCACATAAACGACTTTTAATCCATGGAGACACAAACTATCCCCATTCCTGAAAACTGAGTAAAACAACAGATTACGGCTATACACATTACCCAAAATAACCCAAGGTTGACTAACACTTTACGACACCTACGAAATTAAAAGAAACTCAATCTGGAAGACTTCAGAACATTTACTCTATTTTCATGAACCTCGAGAAAGAACAAATCAACACTAAAAAGCACTTTGAGCAATTAAATAAGCTAAAGTTAGGATTTCCTAAATCCAGTCAATCTCAGTTTCCATTACTTGCATTTATCCAATCAAATATACTCAATTCATTTCACGACGTTGAAGTATTTAAACACCAATCATTTACTCTATGTTTCACAATTATATTCCCTAATCAAAAATCACTTGATAAATAAAATATTTAGATAAAATAAATTAATCTTTATTTCAACATAGAATAATTTAATCAAATAAATTTTATCTTTAATTTGAATACAAATGTTTACCAAACAATATTCTTAAAAGTATATACTCAATGTATATACTATTAAATATTTATATAATTAAATACCTAATTCACATTGATATAAAATGGTTTATCCAAACTAAATAATCTATTTAAATATATACAAAATATACATATATACATTATATATTTATATATATAATAAATATATAAATAAATTATTATTTCCATAAATATTATTTAAATATTAAAATAATATTATATATTATATATATATTATATATTATTATATAATAATATTAAAATAATATTAAATAATATACATAAAAAAAAAAAAAACAAAACAAACAAAAACCGAAATTTAAATTTTGTTTTGAAAAAAACAATGCCCTAAATGGGCGCGGCCCCACCCATATGGGAGTGGCCCGGTTGCCACGCAACCTCCCCATATGGGGGGTGCTGTGTGGGCAGTGGCACTGCTTTCACATAGCGCCTCCCATGGGGGGTGTTGTGTGGGAGCAGCGCCTCCCTCATAGGCGCGTGGGGGGTGCAGGGCCTCGGCCCTCCCCTCCACAACCCTAAATAAAAAAATATATATTTTATTTTCAACATTTTTTTAAAATGGTGAAATAACAGGGCCAAGAATAAAGCTTCCTCTGTATTTTATTTAAAAACCCAGAATTTTCCCATAACTATTAAAACAAGGGAGATATAAAATTATAAACTATAACTATATATGTATAATGAATGTATATACCCAAAGTTTTCATTTTCATTTCCAGCCTAAAATTGGGCATATGAACAACAAATTTGCAAGAACAGAATTAAATTTTTCCAAACAACAAAGGGTTTAAAAACTTAGTTTGAAATGGAGATTTTCTTCCTATTTTCATTGTATTTGATGTTTTGGTTTTCATTTCTAAATCCAACAACAATTTGCAAGTTTTGAAATCATTTTTCATGAGTTTTTCATTGGATAAAAATAGCATTTCCAGATTTAAAGCTCTTCCAAAATGAAACAAGAAAATAAAAGAAAGCAAAGAGTGAACCTGGTGTTTTCTCCCCAAGCTTTGAAGACTCCAACAATGGTGATTTCAATCTCCTCTCCAACTCCAAATTCAACCACAGCCAAATTCTCCACCAAAATCAAAAATTGCAAAACAAATGAAATTTCATTTCTTACATAGAACTTTCACCAAATTTGGTCAAACCCCTAAAATATCCCACCCACTAAATTTATTGGGCTTTTGGAGGATATTTTCTATTTTCAAATTTTAAAACAATTACTTTCAAATTTTCAATTCATACATTTCACAATTTCATGATTTTATTTAAAACTAAAATCCCAAAGTTGCAAGAATATGCTTTATTCAAAACTCAAAAAGTGAAATATAATCCACATTTCTATTTTCATTTTAAATTTAACTTAAGTATAAAACATGGTTCCCATTTCCATTTAAATTTGAATCTAAATAAACAATAATGGAAAGATAACTATTTCATTTAATTTATGACCATTTGCCTAGTTTATCAATAAACTAAAATTTATTTTATTATTTAAACCCAAATGATTAATGCAATAAGATCATATTCAACATTGAAACTAGATATGTTAAATCATCAACTTAACCATACCCACCATTAATAGCCTTAAAATACGAATTGAAATAGCTAACCAGGGAGGAATGAACCAATCACAACTGTTAAACCTAACGACAGTTATGGCTAGGGTGACGACTTGACACGAAAACCTAGCTACTATCTCCCAATTGATAACCGTTGGTAAATGGACATGCTTGAACCTATGATGTGAGGTGGATTCGATGTCTTGTACCTGTTAACTTGCAACCAAAGAGCATTTCAAATGTGCAAATATATATACATAATAAGACACACCATGAAGTGGAAGTATCAGAATCGTAGGGCGCTCGCAAGTGAGTGATACAATCTCGTCCCCTTCACCAATACAGGCTCTAAAATTGATGAGTCTAACAACCACAATATAATTAAAGCATAAAATTTTTTAAATTAAATAGTTGTTATGCAAATACAAAACATGCCATAATGATAACATCTAATTAACAACCCATCACATCAAAATATAATGTTTACATCGCTTAACAGATAGCGGTCAAAAGTAACCAAGTATCATAGTCAAAGCATAACAAAAATACATAACAAAGAAAACACACTGCTAAACAAAAGATCCAAAATGGAGGGGTGTTACACTATGTATGTGTCAATTTAATACATTAGTTTTGTTGCCAACAAAGCAAGAAATAGGCACCCAGTTTTCCAACTGATCTGCCAAGCAATTAGGAGGGGATTTGAAATCTTATTTTCTATTTGAGATGTGGAAAAGATTAGGAAAAAATGGCATAGAAGTTAGTAGATCTGTAGCATTAGATTTCTCAGATTTCTCTATAAAATGAGAGTTGCATTTTATTTGTTGTTTTTCAATCTTTAGCTAAATTATATGTTGTCAGTTTGAGTTGTATTTTCTATGAGAGCAAGTTTGAGTGTTCATTTTGTGAGATAAAGAGCAAATAATTTAGTGATTTGAGAGTAATATGTTAGTGAGTTTTCTTTCATTACTAGATTGAATTGAAGATGAATTGTAAGCTAATCACGTAGGAGGCTACAAGCAGAGTTATTCACAGAGTTGCTAGAGTCATTCATTGGAAGCATTATTTCCATGCATGCTTGTTATTGTCTTCTATTTCTCTTTCTTTATTTTTATTATGAATTTTGAAAGGAATGTTGGATGCATTATTGGTGTGCAATTATTTTATGCATTTTCTTATGGAAAGATATAGATGGATGTTTGAGTTCTTCATTGATTGAAGTTGAACTAGGAATTCAATATAGAGTGTGATATGAATTGATCATGAGCATTAGGGAATGCACTATTAATAGATTATTGATAATATCATTTTAGAGTATTGTGAGTTCATTGCTTGATTGATCTTGATGATTGTAATAAGTTTAATTAATGTCATGATGGGAAATAGGGTAAAGAATATTATGATAGTTATATCTAATGATAGGAAGATTATTTGAATAGAGAACAAATTTTCTCACAAGGATATAAACCTTATGAGAATAGGTGAGTTAATCCCTAGGATTGGGATACCCAAATTAAATAAGGAAGATGCCTAAAACCTAGACATTACAAGTATGTAATGGGGATAACCAGTGATTATGTCAAGTCTTAGGTTCTATGAAGTCTTGATGGGAATGTTATCACTTTGTGTTAAACTTTGTTATGTTTATATACCAAGAGGTTCAATGGTCAGTGTAGTTTCCAAGTCAAGTAAGGGTGGATGAATATACGACCCTGCTCATAGGAAGTGAAATTATTAAATTTATATAGAATCTATGGCCAGAGTAAGTGTAAAAGCCACTACTTACACTTGTCAGTTCAATGTGGTCTAGGATCACATTCTAGTCAATAGATTCATGCTTTTTGGAAGGGATCTAGTGTATGGTCATACTCGATTTGTAGGACACACAACACCAGATACTCAAATGTGTGTTATTATGATTTTCATACCAATCTCTTCATTGAAGGGTAGGGCCATCTTACCATTTAGGTAGATGTGTGGGGGATTGGAGTAAGTCCATGGTTGGCAGAAAATCACATGGGTTCAATGCTCTCCCTCATGTAGTCTATTGTCGAGTGTTGCAAAACAAAGGAAGTGAAGATCCATAGGTAGACAACTCAAACATTGAACCATTATATTATTGAAACATATGATATTGTATATGGTTATGATGTTGAATTATTTTGGAAATTATATATGAAAGGTGTATTTCATTCATAAGATATTATGTAATGATTATTATATATTCATGTAAGAATATGTGCAAAGTGCATTTATGATAATGAAAAGGAAAAATTTTGTGAACATGATCTTTAGCATTGATGTTGTTTACTTTTCCAAGTTAAAAACTTAAGTAAATTCTAGGGGTAAATTTGGGGTATGTTACATTTGGTATCAGAGCTATGAGGTTCAACACTAGAACCTATGAGCTTGCTATGCTAGTCTTTCCACCAACATTATGATGATCTAATGTTTGGATTTCTTATGTCAAAATGGTGCATCTCAAGAAAATTGCAAGGAATTCAGTGATCGGAAATGAGCACTACCACATATCCAAGAAGGAAAGAGAATCCATTGTCAAAACCATTGAAGGAACCAACTATGACAACAAAATATGGTTTAGTGATATAAAAACCATCGGCCATTACTTATCCCATGTTAAGCAAGTAAAGAAGAGGATGCAAGAAGCAGTCAATTTTGTACCTCCTGCCTCACCAATTAAATCTAACTTTGTACCACTCTCTAGGGATATTCCCACCGAGTGGAGCATTAGTCCAACTTTGATTCTAAGAGATCCTCATGTACCCTCTCTTTTTGAGGTCATTGTAATTACTTCTAGTAGTGAATTGGAGGGATACATTCCCCAAAATTATGTTTTTGAAAGTGAGTCAGAAGGTTATGTTCCCTTCAAATATAAACCCAAACAATAGTCTGAGGGATATGTTCCACTCAGTTATGTATCTAAAAATGAACCAGGGGGATATTCATACCTCAACTATTTGAATAGTCATTCTATGTAACTAAAGGATTATTGGAATCCTTACGAAATTAATAAGGATTTTTTGGTAAAAACTTGTGTAAAATTTCTTCTATTGTGTGTAAATTGCTTGAATGTTCTAAAGTTTTTTAAATTGTCTTTTAAGCTAATGGAAAAATAAAACCACCAGGTGGGTTACAAATTGAAAGATGGTATGAACAAGACCTAATCTCAAAGGTAGCCAAGAAGTGGGTCAAACTATTGAAAACCCTGAGGCTAGGTTGGATTAGATCTTAGCAATGTTGAACAAAACAAGAGATGAGGTTGTTCACCTCGAACAAGAGGCTAGGGGAGTTGATAGACAAGAACACGAAGTTCCAAATCAAGAAGATGGAGAGAAATCCAATGGTTGCACCACTTTAAGCAATCATGGAAGTGACGAGTCCCAATCCAAGTGTGATAAGAGTAAGAGAGGTCAATTAGTTCAATAATTATCTTGTGACATGAGGAAGGTCACACCACCTAATTTTGAAGGAAATACAATTGGTGATGTGGTTGAAGCATCGTTAACCAAAATGGAAAAATACTTTGAGATGAGAAACTACTCTAAAGTAACCAAGGTCATCTAGGGAGCCTTCCACCTATCAGGATAAGCATCCACATGGTGGATGAACAAAAAAGATGGATCTTGGCCTTAGTTTGTTAAGAATAACTTAGGATGAGTTCGTTGAACTCTTTCACAAGCTATGGCTTCCTCATTTATACTTTGATCAGAAAATGATGGATTTCCAAAACTTGAAGCATGGAGAGTCCATAGTGATCGACTATTGGGAGAAATTCACTCGCCTTCCTAAGTACATGCCTCAGTACTAGAAGGATGAGAGATTTTGGATTAGGAAGTTCATAATGGGTCTTAACACCCAAATCAGGGGTGAAGTAGATGTACACGGTCCTACCACTATGGATCAGGTGTACGAAAAAGCTATCAAATAGGAGAAGAAGCTAAATTATATTTCTACCTACCAAGAGAAAAGTCGTAAGAGGTACAATTGGTCTTAAAATAATCAAATCGTAAGAGGTACAATTGGTCTTAAAATAATCAAACTTTCAAGAAGAAAGGTGAATGATCTGATTTTAAGAAGAAAGGAGATATAAATTTTCTTCATAATTGGAATGAGTCCAAGCTTGATCGTAGGAGTAACAATAGCAATAACCCCAAAAGAAATGAAGATAACCCTAGGAATCCAATTACAAGGAAAGGGCTAGTAGGAGAATGTTTCTCATGTGGTCGTGATCATTTTGTAAGTCAGTATCCTTCAAATCAAGAACTTCATGATAAATCTTGGTAGTTTTGATGCACAAGAATCTTCCATTGCTACATTCTTTGGAACATTTCAGATGAAGATGAACAAAAGGTCTAGGATTCCAGTAATTTTTGTGGAGAGATATCTGGAAGCATAAATTTTCTTGTGTCTACAAATTTTTTTCACGTGGTGTTGATGGTGTTTTCTGCACAGCAACAACTCAGACAGAATACAATATTCTATCTCTCTTGAAAGGTAATCTTCAACAATGAATTACTGAAAATCACCCCAAGGTCTCTCGGGTGTTAGGTCATAACAATGCATAAAAAACTCAGATAATATGTGAAAATGCTGGTAATCACAAGGGGCCTTATAAATGAACAATGCTGGAAGTGACTTTTCATCAGATGCAACAATATGGTGATGCTTTCAATCTTAAAACTAACCCAGATTCAGAATAAACAGCAAAAGAGATAAGGGTTTATAGAGATTCTATTCTCTAACTCTTAAGATTAACAATGCAAATGATAAACAATTGAAATGGACCAATCCCAACGAAACCAATTTCTGCTTGACCAAGATTAATCTGCAATCTTACAGAAACAGTGCAATCTTCTAAGGTTTTAAAGATTTTCAGATCATGAGCATTCACCCAAGACAACCCAATTGCAGTTGAAATGAATAAATCTCCATAATTGAACTAAGCACAATGAATATAAAGGTCCAGGCTAACTTTACAAAGCAACTAACAATCAGCTAGCTGCAAAAAGTATGGACCAGGGATTGCTGCAAACACTTCAAACATTAAATCATGAACATCATTGAATCAGATCTAAATCTAAATCTAATAACCATGAGCAATTTTAAAAAAATAGAATCATAAGAACCATGCAAGATAAGTCAACACAAAAGAGATCACCAGAAAATCACAATGCCTTCAATTGTATTGAATCACCAAACTCCAGCAACAATTCCAATGTTCTGTTACATCACTTGCTCATAAATTGACTAGCTTCTACCTCTACTCTACTGCTAAATTCGCTCTCTATCAAATCTTCTCCTAATCTCTCACCCTTAAAAATAAGGCATAGATGCCATTTATAGAGAACCCCCCAAACATGTCGGCCTAATTAGATTTTACAATAATAATTGGCCTCAAAACAGGTCGGCCAGGAGAATTTCAAAATAGGACAAGGTTTTCATTAAATGCATGAATATTATCCATGTCGGCCCATGATCTCCAGCAAGATCAGATTCACGTGCCCTCTAGAAAGTCCTCCAGCTGTAGACAGTTTTGGCACGGATTCGTAGGCAGCTCCCACTTTTGAAAATTTAAATTGAACATTTCCATATTTCCCTCTTTTGGCACGAATCCATATGAAAGTCTCCATTTTAATATTTGTTTAATCCTGAAAAATAGATATCATCATTAATAGCCCACATGTCCAAACTAAATTTGAATAAAATCTTGACCTTTTTTAAAAAACTTACATTTTTATAAGGAAACTTTCCATTTTGAATTTTTTTCCATTTTTGGAAATTTTATTTTTCAACATCTTTTCAAAATTTTCATTTTAGAACATTTAAAAAATCCATTTTTGGAAAAAATAAATAAATAAATAAATAATTATTTTGGAAAATTTCCATTTTGGGGAAATTTCGGAGTTTAAGGCCCTCGGAAATCAAACCAAAGCGGAAAATCGGAAAAATCTAGACGGTGGACTCGGACCAAAATTGAGGAAAATCGGCCGGGCAGTCGGAGAAAATCAGTGAGGGCCGAGGGAATCACAGGAAAATTCGGCCGGGCGAGGATTTTATGGGAAATTCAGTGACGGGATTATGGAAATTCGAGGCGGTGGAAAGTATGCGAATTTTGTTCAAAACTAGTTTTTCAAAGTGCAGCACAGGGGAAATCACTTGGGCAAAGCAAGATAAACATCTAAGGACCTCCAAAGGCAATCCAAATCATGGGTAAGAGGCCAGCTAGAGCAAAAGAGGGTCAAAACTTTCGATTGAAGTGTGTGCAAAATTGCACAACAAATGGCGACTCAGCGGGAAAATGCTCGAGCGATGATGAACAAGAATCATGAACCCGAGAATCTGCGGTTTCCATCTATCCTCAATCGACAAATCAAATCAATCAGATAAATAATGCACCAAAATTAAATCAATGAATATCAAAAATGGATCAGTCAGTCTATCTCATCAACAGAATGATCAATCAATCCACTTTCCGGTAGAACACCGGTAACCTTTGAAGCAAAAATATGATTTTTCACCCAACAAGACCTTGCAAAGACCCTACTACAACCTTCAGATTCTTAAGATGTATGAAGGATATAAGATTTCAGAATACTTCAGATTCAAGTCAGACCAATGACCCATTCTCTTTAAATCAGACATTTAGACTGACACCAACAAAAGATCTTTGACCATTAATTTAAGACCCATGACTAAATTCCATCAATAAAACACTTAGAACAATCCCAGATGATAAAGAATTATTGCACAGGAAGGACACCTCCCCAACCAAAAAATAGAAAACCCAAGCCAGAGAAGCAAAACAAAAACAACCAAACTGAAACCCAAAGCAAACTAAACTAGCCAAAACAGAAGCAAGGAAAAACCATCTAAACTAAAGCAATCTATCCTAAAGAAAATAAAACAGAAAAAAGTAAAAGAAAAGCAGACCAAGCTACATTTATTCAGATCAACACTATGTACAGAGAGACTCAAAGTGGCTCATGATCAGACAGGATGAACTGAGACTCATCCCCATATGATTAATCAATGCATGGACAAGCAAAAAGGTGAAGGTAACAGTCCTCAGAAATGCAAACCTATCTTTATATTCAGAAAAATAAATCTCTGCATTGTAACACTCAAACTCCATGTCAAGATTAGGAATAACTAGTAACTGAGGTAACTCATTAGGACCATGATTAACCCATATGCAAGTTGTCTTTCCTAAATCTCCATAATCAAATTGACAAGATTCAGAATTTCCAGCAAAGAAAGAAAAAACCTGATTTTGCATTTCTGTAGACTAAGTGTTGTGTTCATCATCCTGCACTTGTGAAGAGTTGATCATAGTGTCATCAGGGGGTCTCCATTGATGGTGCAATATTCCACTTGCATTTGAAACAAGCAAGATAGAATTAGAGGAATCATTACATGATGCAGAGTGAAATTCATATCGAAGACTTTCAGAACTATGAACATGGAACTTTTCACCTATTTGAGTATTTCCATGAGGGATCAATAATGAAAACGCAGAGGCATTATCTTGTACAACATTTTCCTCAGTAGGATGCTCATCCGAAGGTATCACAGATCGATCTTCCAGCACATTCTCACCTAGAGAAGTTGGAACATGTTCACTAATACTGACTGCAACATTTCTGTTTTCAACATCATTCATATTTTCCTGCACATTAGCATGAACCACATCAACTACCCCATCAATAATGCATAGAATTTGTGAGTTTTCATTGTGCAGTTCATCAATAAGCTGAGGAAAAATAGAATTAGATAAATGAGAAGACTCCCTGAATTCATCTTCTATTGGCACTAGTTCGGATTCTTTATCACAATCATCAGGAACATTGACCACTTCACCGAGTGCCTCCTCATGTTCTTCAAGACATTCATCAGCAACTGGTTGACATTCCTCAGTCAGAGACTTGTTTGATGTACCTATCTGTGTATCATTTTCCTGTAAGAGTAGCTGTACTTGTTCCTTCACCTCCTTTATGACTGTCTGGCACTGGAAACAGGTGAATTCTGAATGCTCTTCCTCATGTATCCTGCACCAAGTTGGTAACAACAACTCCTCTAGGTAGACTCCAAAACCCAAGCTTGACCAATCTCTTATAATTCTGGCAACAAACTCTTTGTATCTGGTCTGTATCACATCCTCGTCTTGGAAAGGAAGAGCTTGTAGGGGAACTTCTTGTTCAACCTCCACTGTGTTTTCTGGAACTTGACTAGCCTCAACAAGAACATCCTCCTTGATCTCCGTAGGTGATTCTTCACTTGAATGTTCCTCTGGTAACTTTAAAATTTCATATTTGTCATCCTGATATTCAGTTCTTTCCAAGGTCACCTCAATATTAGTTGCAACATCATCCCTAGATTTAGAACTTGTTGGCCTCTCTGCAGTGCATTCCTTGTTTAACTTTTCTCTCCCCTCTAGGTATCCTCCAACTCTAACAATGGTATTAACACAAGAGTGGCAAATGAACTCCGAATGGGCTGCATTATGAACTCTACACCATTTCAATGAAAGGAAATCCTGCAAACGCTTACCACCAACAAGTTGATCTTCAACTATTTGTGTAAATGCCTCAACTACAACATCAATAAACCCTAGATCTGAGGAGGCTAGTGGTTCAGACAGGTTTTGCATGAAAATGTTCCTTTGCAAAACCCTCTCAACTTCACCCAGAAAGGTCAGACATTCAAACTCACTGTGTGTACAGGTGTTGTGGATTCTACATTGATTTGATAATGCATAATGATGTAAACCCTTACCATCCCATAGAGCTAACCTCTTGTTCAGAGACTCACAAAGTAGAAAAGAATCAATCTGAAGACCATTTCCATCATGAAAAACGTGATACTTCTTTTCTATCTTGACTCAGAACTTGAATTTTCAAATTTTCAGATCTGCCATATCTCAGATTTTCAACATAAAGGCTCATTCAATCTTCCAGCTATGTCACCTCGTTCAGCCCTCCTTCTAGCGCCAATCTGTTGATGGTGTTTTTTGCATAGCAACAACTTAGACAGAATACAATATTCTATCTCTCTTGAAAGGTAATCTTCAACAATGAATTACTGAAAATCACCCCAAGGTCTCTCGGGTGTTAGGTCATAACAATGCATAAACAACTCAGATAATATGTGAAAATGTTGGTAATCACAAGGGGCCTTACAAATGAACAATGCTGGAAGTGACTTTTCATCAGATGCAACAATATGGTGATGCTTTCAACCTTAAAACTAACCCAGATTCAGAATAAACAGCAAAAGAGATAAGGGTTTATAGAGATTCTATTCTCTAACTCTTAAGATTAACAATGCAAATGATAAACAATTGAAATGGACCAATCCCAACGAAACCAATTTCTGCTTGACCAAGATTAATCTGCAATCTTACATAAACAGTGCAATCTTCTAAGGTTTTAAAGATTTTCAGATCATGAGCATTCACCCAAGACAACCCAATTGCAGTTGAAATGAATAAATCTCCATAATTGAACTAAGCACAATGAATATAAAGGTCCAGGCTAACTTTACAAAGCAACTAACAATCAGCTAGCTGCAAAAAGTATGGACCAAGGATTGCTGCAAACACTTCAAACATTAAATCATGAACATCATTGAATCAGATCTAAATCTAAATCTAATAACCATGAGCAATTTTAAAAAATAGAATCATAAGAACCATGCAAGATAAGTCAACACAAAAGAGATCACCAGAAAATCACAATGCCTTCAATTGTATTGAATCACCAAACTCCAGCAACAATTCCAATGTTTTGTTACATCACTTGCTCATAAATTGACTAGCTTCTACCTCTACTCTACTGCTAAATTCGCTCTCTATCAAATCTTCTCCTAATCTCTCACCCTTAAAAATAAGGCACAGATGCCATTTATAGAGAACCCCCCAAACATGTCGGCCTAATTAGATTTTACAATAATAATTGGCCTCAAAACAGGTCGGCCAGGAGAATTTCAAAATAGGACAAGGTTTGCATTAAATGCAAGAATATTATCCATGTCGGCCCATGATCTCCAGCAAGACTAGATTCACGTGCCCTCTAGAAAGTCCTCCAGCTGTAGACAGTTTTGGCACGGATTCTTAGGCAGCTCCCACTTTTGAAAATTTAAATTGAACATTTCCAGATTTCCCTCTTTTGGCACGAATCCATATGAAAGTCTCCATTTTAATATTTGTTTAATCCTGAAAAATAGATATCATCATTAATAGCCCACATGTCCAAACTGAATTTGAATAAAATCTTGACCTTTTCTAAAAAACTTACATTTTTATAAGGAAACTTTCCATTTTCAGAATTTTTTCCATTTTTGGAAATTTTATTTTCAACATCTTTTCAAGAAATTTTCATTTTCAGGAACATTTAAAAAATCCATTTTGGAAAAATAAATAAATAATTATTTTCGGAAAAATTTCCATTTTGGGAAATTTCGGGATTTGGGCCCCTCCGGGGAAATCAGACCAAGGGGAAAATCTGGAAAAATCTAGACCAGGCGGACTCCAGACCAAAATTCGGGAAAATCTAGGCGGACAGGAATCTGGGAAAATCCAGGCGGACAGGAATCCGGAAAATTCCAGCCAGACAGGATTATGGGAAATTCCAGGCAGACAGGATTATGGAAAATTCCAGGCAAACTGGAAAATCCCGGATTTTGTTCAAAACCTAGTTTTTTCAAAGTGTAACCTGGGGAAATCACTTGGGCAAGCAAGATAAACATCTAAGGACCTCCAAAGGCAATCAAATCAAAAAAATAAAAATTAAGAGGCCAAAAGCTAGAGCAAAAAGAGGGTCCCCGCTTTCAGTGGGGGGTGTGTGCAAAACTGCACAACACGTGGAAGTAGTTGGATCAAGGTTAGTTTAGATATTTGAATTGTATTATGAAGTGTCAGAGGTTGAAATTGATAAATATGCTAAAATTCTCTTGGAAATCCCTAAGCTTCTCAAAGAAGAAAGTACCTTTGGGAGCATGACTAGAACAAGGAAGAAAAGGAAGAGTGTAGTGAAGCTAGAAGATGCAGAAGAAAGTAAGCTTGAACATGAGCATGAAAGAATAAATATTCAGAGATCTTTTGAAGATTTGCAGAAGGTTATTCCCTATGCTAATTTTGATTCATCTATTTCTGTTGTGGAGAATTTTCATGGCATGATTAATTCTTTGAAATTCTACATCTCCGGACTTGAAAAGTTTGTTGGAATTAGGTCTGGTGAAGAAGATTTGAATGATATCAAAGGAAAATGTGTGAATGAACATGATCGAGTAATGAAGGAATTGAGGAGTGTACAAGGTTGTGAAAAAGAGGCACATGAACTACTTTCCTTTTGTCTAGATTGGTCTAGCAATACATTAAATATGAGAAATGAGATAAGGATGAGTGAGTCTTGACTAAGCACTTAGGTAGATACATACAGGTTAGTAGAAGATAAAGATAATCAAAGGTGGTCCTACATTGTGTAGCTTTAGGACAATTTTTTCTCTGTACAGGATCAAAGAACAGATGTTATCAAGAAGTTTGTGGCACTCAGAGACATGATTAAACTCATACATACTTTTCTTTCTAGTGCTCTTGGTTGTATTGGTGGATTATCAAAGATCAATCTTAGTCCCAATACTTTAACAAATGGTATAGAGTCTCTAGCTAAACTTGAGATATTTTACAAGACTCTATTCAGTGCAAAAGGTTCATGGGAAGAAGGTAAAGCATCATGGAAGGCTATCCTAGAGAGTCTTAGAGGTTCTTCTTTAGGTTAATTTAGTGTTCATATATTTTTGATTGCTTTTTGATGCATATGTACAGTCATACTGGACCCCTTCCTTTTTCATTGATGTCAAAGGGGGAGAGATAAAGAGATGGAGAGTTAAAGAATCAAAAGGAAAACCTTTTTGTGAAGAACAATTTTGATAGGGGGAGTAGTCAGAGCATTCAATTGTGGTATACTTGAAAAAAATTTGTCATGCATGTTGCCATCAAAGCCAAAGGGGGATATTGTTGGAAGCTTTTCAACATGAGCATGACGTATGGATGGTTGTGTTGGTTGTTCCTATGTTGTAATTAATGTCAACATGGTAATAACTACATGGTGATAACTATATGGGAGGTTTTCTTGGTTTACCGAAAGTTGTTCTCTACTAGTAACACTCCTTTGTGATGGATCAGTGTGTTGGTATTTGAGTCCAGAACTCACTGCAAGATCTAATGTGACTCTAATCTCTTTACCATGTTTTATTAACTCATTCAGACTGTTATTTCCTAGATCTTGAGACGTCTTTTGCTATGAATAGAAATTTATCTCTGACAGAGTTTAACTCTGTATGGTACTATTGTTTTGTGTGAGGTATACTGTGTGGGAGACTCTGCATTCTACTAAGGTGAACATTCTTATATTACGGTTTTGTTGATAGTCTCTTTACTGGTAGTATGATGGGAAACTAATGTGTTCTCATATCCGGAAGGTATTTGCTTTGAGGATTATTTGTTAGTTTGGAGAATTGTGTTTTAGTCTTGGCCGACTCAATGAATGCTTGATATATTATGAAGACCAACAACCAACTTGACATATTGCACTACATGGATAAAATGTTCAAATCTTATATGGTGACGATGAAAAAAGGTTTTAATTATTTTGTGTTCATCCAATTAGGCCAACCTAATTGATGAATAAGATTCACTTGTGTGTATATATATAAGATGAAAGATAAAAGAGAGATGAACAAGAGAGCGAGAAGGAGAAAGTGTGTGTGTGTGTGCGAGCAAGTGAACAAAGGGAAGACCAGTGCCTAAATGCTTTATCAATAGTACATATTTGTTGAGTGATGTGATACTTGATATTCTAAGCTTCAATGGAACTAAACCCTACACATTGAAGATGTATTCCATCAGTTCATTCTTTTGGCAGTGAGCCACCATCATTGTATCTTGGAAGTGAGCCTTTTGAGGATAGTGAGTCCTGGCAGTGAGCCTCATAATATTTTGTATCCGGATATAATATATTGTGAGTTAACCCTCACCACAGTTTTTCCCATTCTAGGTTTTCCATGTAAAAATCTTGGTGTTCACATGTGTGATTGCATTTACTTGTTTCTATGTTCTCTCTTGCTAATTCAGTCAAAATTGTGATAATGGCTAACTAGATTTTATTATGGGTTTGTGGAATACTGATTCACCCCCTATCAGTATTCTAGATGTTCAACATAGAGCCTATCAAATAAATTTTGAAGCCTCTTGTTGGGTTGAAGCTCAGTTTGTGTGGGAGGTTGGAGCCTATCAAATCAAGGTCAAAGCCTCTTGTAGGGTTGGAGTTCATTTGAGTGGGGATTGAAGCCTCCAATAGGTTGGAGCCTATAATTCTATCAAGTGGATATTGAAGATTTTAGTAGGTTGGAGCCTACAAGAAGAAGACTATAAGCAATAGTTTGAATGGTTTTCTCCCACAAGGGTTTCCACATAAATCAATGCTCTCATTATGTTCTTAATTGCTAGATTTTACTTTAATGTTTTTTATGATTGGTTAATTTTTGAAAAGTAAAATATTGTTAGATACTAATTCATCCCCCTTCTCAGTATCATCATGTGCTCATCAATTGGTATTAGAGCGAGTTCCTTAACAAATATCCTAACTACTAGAAGGTATATTTAAGGAGTTCACTAATGGCCAAACAAGAAAATAATAGATTCTCATCAAATAGGGCACTTTTGTTTGATGGAACTAATTATTCCTTTTGGGTCTTAATAATGAAGACATATCTTAGTGTTTTGGGAAATGACATCTAGAAATATATGGGAGATGGATATACTATACCTACAACACATCTTATGGATAGAGATTCTAAAAGAGAAAGTGAAAACAATTCAAAAGCTATGAATACCATATTATGTGAATTGGGAGAATGTAAATTCATAAAGGTGACGCATTTCAAATTTGTAAAAGAAATATGGGATAAGATAAATAGCCTTTATGAAGGGGATGCAAAGTGAAAAAAGGCTAAGCTTCAAACTCACAAGCTAAGATTTGAAAACCTTAGAATGAAAGAAGAAGAGAACATAATTGAATATTTTCTTCAATTTGAAGAAATTGTTAACACCATGGTGAAAATGGTGAGAAGATCGATCAGGAAACTATTGTACAAAAAGATATTGATATTTCTACCTATGAGGTTTGATTCTAAAATATTTTTAATCAAAGAAATGAGAGAATTGGATAAAATGACCAAGGATGATTTGCACGAAACTCTAACTACCTACAAAATGAGGATTAAAGATAAACCATCCAAGAAAGAGGTATCTTTCAAGGTAGCTCAAAGAGGTAAGGATAAGATACATGAACCTAATGATGAATTTGGTGAGGTAGATGAAGAAGAAGCTCACTTCATAAGGAGGTTGAAGAAGGGTGCAAGTAAGTACCTAGGTAAGTCTTTTATTGTATATTTTAATTGTGGTGACTATGAAATTTTTCTTAGATAAGTGTCTGCATGGGAAGATGGAGAGGAACAACAATGAAAAAAATTACAATATGAGTAGAGGAAGAAGATACCAACAAACAAGGAAGAGCTATAATCAAAACCAGTTCAAACAAACAATAAATTTTAGAGGCAGAAGAAGAGCCTTTACTCCAATGAATATGATGATGGATTTAAATAAAGTGATGATGAATTTTATGGTGATCAAGATGAGATACTATTCATGGCGATAGAGGATAAAATGATGTGAAAGATGATAAGAATGGGGATGATAAAGAATTTTATCTTGAGGAAGAAATCCACTTAGCTTATGATTCAAGATTCATTCACTTAAAAGAAGAAATGTGTGTTTAAAATCAAAAATTCAAAAAGAAAGTGAATATAAGGCTAAAGTGTCGCAATCCCTTGAAGAAGCAAAAAGGATGATTGAAGATCTAAAAATCAAAATTGAAGAAGCAAAGAGGATTGAGGAAGAAGTAAGAAGTCAATTGAAGATGAAAGAAGATTGTGAGAAGTATGAATTTAAAATTAGTAACTTGAGGATAAAATTAGAGAAAAAAACTACCAAGCTAGACAAGAGCCTCATGGTTGATAAAAGTACCAAAACCATGGATGATATTATAGATGGAAAAAAATAATCATGCATAAAGACAAATCTTGGTCATATTGCAAAGGAAGATCAACCTTCAAATGAGCAACAAAAGAAGGTTAATGAAGAAAAACCAAAAGGTTGTGCAGATGCTTTAAAAGACTCAATGAATGATGAGAATAATAAGAGGAAGGAAAATAATGTCTCACAAAAACTAATGTTCATCATAGAGACAAAAAGGAGTTCACAAGATCATTTCCTCCAAGGAAAGCACAAATGAACAAGTCTCAACATTCCTTTTATGGTTATTTCTATTCATGTAATAACTTTGGTCACAAAGTAGTAGATTGTTGGACACATGCGAGAAACAATGCTTGGATCAAGAATAGAGGTCCTCATGGGTTTCCAAAGAGAAAGAATGCCATCATATGTTATAAGTTCAATCATCTTGGTCATAAGGAAAGAAATTGTAAAACACAAAGAAAAAATGATTGATGGAGCAAAGATGTTTATGATTTTTCAAAAAGAACCTATAATTATTTTGCTCATTTGGTAGATTGCAATGCTACATGCTACAAGTGCAACAATTATGGGCATATGGCACAAGTGTGTAAAATTAATTTTGTGGAATACCCTAAGCATAAAAAGAAAGTGAAATCCATGGATAATCATAAGAAAGAAATTACAAAAGTATGGAAAAGGGAAAAAGAGAAATATAATGAGAAAGAATCAATGTTTCACACACAAGAAGCATCATTAAATCCGTAAAGAGATGTACGAGTCCAGGGGAGCTAACCAATGCATTATCTTTTAGCTATGTGGATAATATAATTCAAGATAGATCAGCCAAGGCATATGCCATATGAGAATTTTTTTGTCATTGATTAAAAGGGAAGAACTAGAAAAAAGGAGAAGATATGATTGGGGAAAAGAAAAGAGAGACTAAATAATGACTAGGCATACACCAAGATTAATAAGTTATGTTCTTGGGTTGATAGAGGCTAAATACATAAACTCTCCAACAAATAGGATGGTTCACAAATGATACATGGAAACACTTTGAATGACAAGATATAGTAGGAATGGTGACAACATAGTCATCAAAGGCATAAGTAGGATACATTGAGAATTGTATGAGAATAATATACTACATACTAGAAATTTATTATAAAGGAGGGAATTTTCTAGCCTCAAGATGACAAGATCTCAAGGAGAAAATTGTCTCTCCACTACCTCGGTTCACATGGCTCAAGTGAACTAGAAATGGAGTGTGAGATTTAACAGATTACAAAAATTATTTGGACCTTTTAGATATCAAATACTAAAAGTGAAGGGTACAAAGATCTTCTAGACATCTGGGTAAGCTCTTTATCCAGGATGAATGTGTGGCTATCAAACGAAAACATGTCATGTTGGTGTCTCGTATGGGCAGAGAATAGAAGTCATCATAGAAAGACACAAAGTACTTTGCACAAGTTTCTATACTTGAAAGGGATACAAAATTCAAATGCACAATGAATATAAATGATATAAGTAAATATGCTAAGTGAAAATTAGATGAAAATGACAAGGAGAGGTTTAAGACATCATCAAAAATATTTGACGAAGTCTAAGCTTTCTCCGAGTAGTTATTCCACTTGTACCTACATACACAAGACCAAAGAGAAATTTTTGATTGGTTGTATAGGAGTTTTTCATAGTCAAACCCTTGTATTGGTGTTTCCACCTCCATGAATAGATAAGATAACAAAAATAGACATGAAATAATAAGAGAATGCTATGTGAAAAAAATAAAGATAATACACATGAATGAAAAGACATAAAAAATTACTACTACCAAGCACAAAAGCTATGTAGCTTGCTAGTGCAGTAAGGAAGTGATGAGAAACTCCAAGATGACAATGGCAGGTCTTCACAAGGTGAGCTCATGTTTGTAACAATGGAGTTTAATTTGGAAGTTGTAGAAGATTTTTTTGAAAGATATGCATATAGAAAATATGGATAATGTTATGAATGAGAGAGGTATTGTAGAATGGTGGAGAATGAGAAAAGAAGAGAGTTGTGAGTTTTTATAAGAGAGCAAGATTGAATCTTCAAGAATGAATCAATTCTCCTTAAGAAAGAGGGACTTTTTTGGGTTTAGATGGCCTACCTGAGTGACTCCCAATGAGGTTGTAGGTTGGCAAAGGCATTACACTACTAAAATGTGGCAAGTGTAATGCCTCAATTTTTTCCAACTTGGTCATGAGTTTTCATGGGACATGAGTGCAACTCGTGGATATCCTTGTGGTGTGCATGGATCCATGAGAAAATTGGACGCAATAGTTGAGAAGCTGGACATGCCAGATGGGAAGAGATGGTCCTAGGTTGAGAGAAAGCATAATTATCTTTTTTTATCTAAAGAGGATGTGAAATTGCATAAATGCAATTTACGACATTGCATTTTTCCCCCACTTTAGTGAGCATATTTGTTCAAAATAAAATGCAAAGTAAAGTCAAAGTAGAAGAGTATTTTACCCAAGATGCAAAGGGGAAACAAAGTCTTCAATCCACACAAAGTTTCCTATATGGAAGAGACCCAATTTAATCCTACATAAGATGATTAAGTTGCATCACCACAAACATGTTAGCTATAGACAAACATGTTAGGTGAAAAGAGAAAGTTTAGATATCAAGAATTATTATATAGACAAAAGAAGGCACCAATATGTATGGGTAGAAAGTTTTGTTATGCTAAGAGCCATACTACAATCCAAATCAGCCTATGACTACTAAAAATTATGTTGTAGGACAGCCACAAAAAAGAGACATAGACAATCATTATAAAGACAAAGTCTAGTGGGTTGCATCCATGCTAGATGATAGATAAGATAGATGGGTGCAAACATATCTCAAAAAGAATCATAAGAAAAGAGATTTGTAATATGAATGTGATAGTCCCTCCCTTTAGAATAGCTTATGCTACATGAAGGAGCACAAGTTATTCAGGGTCCTATCATAAAAGAAGCATAAAAGAGAGACAATGGGATATTAGTATTCATGGTCAATATGATTGATATCAACAACATCTATGTATAACTATGTATGAATTGTCATCATGTCCCCAAATATTTCAAATCATGAAGAAGAAACACATGAAGATAAAGTGGAAATAAAAATTTGGGTTAGCATGGAAGAAGGCTCAAAGGCCTCCAATGATTTACATCTTCCCCAATTGTCAAAAATCAAAGTATGAAAAAAAATAAGAGTGATAATACAAATAGAAGAAGTGTACGAAAAATTCTATTCCTTGTATCCAAGTACCTAAGAGGGTATCTTGGGTCCTCTAGGAGAGATCACAAATATAAGCAAGTATGAGGGAACACAGACAAAAAAATATAATCTAAAGGTATGAAGAGTACTACTCTAATCGATTATGTTCAACAAGTCATCCTCCTCCCAATCTAGATCATAGGGGAAAGGAGGGTGAGCTCCCAATAGAAAATTGGATAGGGCAGTACTAGACATCTCACTTACAACAAGGGATAGAGATGTGGTTGCTTCAATATCCCCATCTACTAGTTCTTATGAGTTGAGTGTCAATGACTTTGTAAAAGTAGTTGACAAGGAAAAATTTCCTCCAAAGATTCAAACATACACTTCTCTAAAGGGGAGTGTAATGAATCAACTATAGGCTTTGGAAGAGTAGGAGCCTTAGTGGAAACATTTGGAAGAGGAGCAATGAAAAAATCCGATGAGGAAGGAATTTCCTCAATGATAAGGACAAAGGAAGAAAGATAAGTGGAAGGATTAGACTTCTTGTGGCTAGATTCAGGGATAGGGCCTTGCTCAATCTTCCACTTGGATAGAAGGCTAGAGTACTGAGAGGCAGGAGGAGTAGAAATGGCCAAACTAGACATGACCTTTGTATGGAGCATGTCTATGGGTTGCACAAGTTAAGGAAAATTAGGTAGATAAGTGATGAGAGGTGGTTCCAAACAAGGCATAATTAATATCTACACCCTTTTGTGGTGAGGCTCATCCATGTCTCTTGAAGGGATCAAAAGTAAGACATAAATAGGAGCACAAAGAGAAGAAGACTTATGCTTGGCCTTCTATGTGACATCATGTTTTCTTGCTATCATGTATCAATGACACTTACACTCACACACTAGTTAGCTTTGATGAAGATGGGGACTAGGAATATGGGGCCTAAGAAGATTTTGGAGAAATTGGTGTAGCCATTAACAATGAAAGGATAGGCTCCATAAGAGGGGCCAGAGGCCAAGGGTGCAAGATCCTTAACCTCAACCATGAGCACCTTTCCTCCTCATGATTTTTGGATAGGGGGAAGAACAATAGGAACCCTCGAGGTTTAAGATGTGAGAGCCACACACAAAGGACCAAACAAAGAAGATTGATCACCCTTACTATATATAGTAGGGCAAGGAATGCCAAGAAGAATTGGAAGTTCAAAGATAGGGGATTTCAACTTCGTCAATGCATGGGAATTTCCTTTTCTTTTTCTAGGCATGGTCAAAGGAAAAAAAGGCAATGTTGAAGGTTGTGAGGTTTTGGAATAATAGGGAGGTCTACTCAAGGAAGTTTACTTGTCTTTAGCCTCTGATGAAGAAGGCCTAGAAGATGAAGCTTGTTGCTGTTCATGAGTAAGTTGAAAGGGGATTGAAGAAGAAGAAGAGATCAAATCAGGTTCCAAGCCCCTAGTCTTGTATTTATAATATGCTTTATACAAGTCACCATGGAGTAGCAAGGGTCACACCAAAATAGTATAGAAATGGTCAAGAGAGAAGCCCCCATGTGACACTAGTGGTTTGTACCCAATGTTCTAGATAGTTTGTATAGTGCCATCGTGAGGAAACTGTAGACACTTATGGATAATAGAAGTGACTACATCCATAGAAACTAACCAAGGAATGCCTAGTTTTACTTTGAACAAGTTAGACTCCAATATCACAATAAATGTCATAGAGATAGATTTAGGTCCCACAAGGACTGATAGAGGGATGGATCCCAAAGGGGAGATATAAAGACCATCATGTAGTGAATGTTATCCTTGCACTCATCATATATCACCCTATGCAAACTCTATACACGTAAAATTGGTCAAAACATTTAATTAATTAAATACTAGTTATTTAATTAATATTTCATCTACTTATAAATAAATTCTTAATTTATTTGTATAGTTCATATCTTCTAATTCTCCAAATCTAAAATCATAATTCCTCTAATTTAATTAAATAAACAAATTTCTATATGTTTGTTTTATTTAATTAATTTTCACTAATCCCGAATTTGGAATTCAAGCACATGTCTTCAACTTTTCATGCGACCTCACCAAGGTCACCTTAAATTAAATAATTCTAATTTTTAAATTAGAATTATCCTCAACAAACTTTTCAAACATTTTATTCTCCCACACACTTGGCCTTTTCAAACACTTTATTCTTCTCATCTATTTGGCATGTTGCCCTTGGTCAAGGGGACATTCTCCAAGATTCTTCCATCTCCACCATTCATCCCTCATGCTTGAATTTGGACCGTCGATCGCTGCTACATCACAAGATGCTTGGAAAATCTTACAAATACACCCCTTTGCTATAGTATTTGGCATCCCACATTTGTGTAGAGTTATCATGCAAGAATAGCTTTGGAGCATTGGAGCATTTGGAGTCTTATAGCATTGTTTAGCATTTTAAAAAGTTTGCATTGTAGCATCATGTTAGATTAGAATCATGTTTTGCTTTATAGTTGCATTTTAAATCATCATATCAATGGTTATTTGAGCATATGTAGAATCATTTTAACTTCTTATCACAACATTTGCATTGCATAAGTCAGCATCATCATCCATAATTGTCAATATCTTCATTATCATTGCATCATGGATTTCATCAATTAGTTTTATGTAGGAACTTAGATTTCTTGCATTTAGAACAACATCTTATTTCTCAAGTTGTCATTTTAACAATCATGTGCACACCTAAAATCTGAGAGCCAAATGATTTAATAAATTCTTGAGAATAGAGAACAATGGAACGTTTTTAGGAATTTAATCTTGTTTCAATTTGATTCAATTTTATTGATTAAATCTCTAATATAATACATCTCATTGGTGCTTGTGTTGATTTACTAATTACCCACATTTCACACACACATAAAATGGCGCCCACCATGGGGCACAACCCCATTTCTAACAATTTTCTAGAAATTTTTGTGTAAACAGGTTGGAGGTGTCATTTTAACATGGCCATGAGTTCTTTTAGTGCATACAATGACTCTTTCAACGCATACGATCTTTGTTACAACACATATGAAAAATCTTTCAGTGCATCCGGGGTCTGTTTTGGCACATACGACATTTCTTTCAGTGCATAGAGCAAGTCTTTTAGCGCATACAAGGAGTCTTTCAGCACATTCATTACTTCTTTTAGCACATACATGACTTCTTTTAGCCCATACATGACTTCTTTTAGTGCATAGACTATCTATTTTAGTGCATTGAAATAATCATTTAGCACATTGAATGACTGTTTTGGTGCATCTGTGTAATTTTGCAAAATCTTAAAAATATGAGAACTAATTGGTACTTTCTACTTGCAGGTACTTTTATACACTAGTCAAAGACAATCTTATCAAACTACTGATGATTTATGTAGGGGTTGGAGTTTTTTAATGCTTTCTTTTGATTAAGATAGGCATCTAGCTTAATTAAAAGGTTAAAGAACACCATGTCTTTCGTGCTTAATGAATGGGAGGCATATGCTCTCCCCTTAACTGGGTGACCAAAAATCTAGACCCATTCATTTTTATTTTTTTATCCATGTAAAGGGTTTTCCTTGTGGGAAAAAGTAATCACCCAAGGGAAAGACTCAACTGGTAACATGCTAAAGCCAAGCAACTATTCAAGTATCACGAGGATTGTTTCAACAAGAAGGGCAACAGTCTCTTGATGTATGGATGATCCCCCATGAATGGAATGCCTATATTAGAACCCTTTGTTGTAGCAAGGCCAAAATCCTTATTCTATTTACTAGCGCAGGAATGGTCATTCTGAAGGATCGTCCCACATTTTTGTGACTTTTAGTAGATATGAGAAGTATGCCATGGGAGTTTCATGGGTATTGATGTTTGGCTGCCTTGAGAAGTGACTATCATGGAGGGGAGCCAGTGGGGTCAAGCATTTAATCATTCACTAAAAGTAGGTGCAACTAGAGTAAAATCCAAGTGGGAATCTAGTGAATATTGTCCTACACAGCCTTAAGTTGTACATGTTTGATGTGTTTTACCAATGTGTTTTCAAACAAAACATCACACAATGAAAGTGAAAGCCTTGATTCAAAAACCATCCATTTGAACACTTGATTCTTACAACTTACAAGTTGCAAACCAAATGAAATGCATTGTTCAACAAGTTACACCTTGGCAACATTCAAATTCACAAATTAAAAACAAGACAGACTACCAAAAAGCTTGAAATTTTCTAGAATAGCGCATTTGTCCTCTGTTCCAGTGCATCCAATCAGTTTTATAGCGCATCTGTGTAGTCTTTTAGTGCATTGACCCTTTGTTTTAGCATTTTTAGGCAATCTTATAGCACATCTATGCAATCCACATTGACCCTATGTTATAGCGTATACAGTGCATCTTTTAGCACATCCAGGCTATCTTCCAATGCATTTGTCAAATATTTTAGTGCATAGACCGTTTGTTATAGCACACACAATGCATCTTTTAGTGCATCAACCTTTGGTTCTAGCACATACAGACAATCTTTTATCACATCTGTGCAATCTTTTAGTGTATCCATCCTCTATTATAGTGCATATAGGTTGTCTTCCAGGGCATCTGTCAAATCTTTTAGCACATTCGGGCTTTGTTTTAGTGCATCCATTATATGTGAAACCCAAGAGTTGAATTTATCCCCTATTTCACACTTCAAACCAAAAGTCAAAATATTTTTCCAATCCAGAATCATTCCTCAGGTAACACAAAGTCTAAACTTGTTAAAACTGACCTCTACAAGTGGAATCCTTCAATCTAAACCTAGATCTAAACACCTCAAAGTTCCTAAATCATCAAACTTATCATATCTTTGATTGTTAAGCCTAGTTTCATCATTAGGATTTGTCATCCTTTCATCATGAAATGAAGCTGTATAAGCAAATCAAACTTAGTCTTATCAATAGAATTTGTCATTCTATTTGACTTAGTTTTAATCCTTGGCACTATTCCAAACAAAGATCAAAGTTTAGTCAACTTATTACACTTGTATGCCCATTCAAACAAGGTTACAAAAATAGAAACTCAAGGAAAAATAACTTGAAACCAAAAACATCGAAACCCAAAATGTCAAAACTCAAAACATCAAAAATACAAACATTGAATCTCAAAACACCATGGTTGAACCTAAAGAGAATCCTTTCCATGGAAGCCATAACACTTAAGGGGAAGAAATAACTGAGGAAGACATCCAAAATGCTGAACAAGATCCAAATTTCCACAAATGCTTAGAAAATATTTTTGAAAGAAATGGGAAAAAATACTTACTAATGCTAGCTAAACAAGGTGTGAAATTGCTCGATGACTTTGATGTTAACCAATTAAAATCACCTCCCAAAAATCTTGAAAAGGAAACAAAACAAGTGGTTGCCTTAACTCATCAAATGAAAAACCTCCAACAAAAAATTCTTGACATGCAAAGGGGAACCTAAAAATGATACTTGATCCAATACATTTGTCCATATCCTTTTGATCAAGATATCCACATAATTCCTTTTCCCAAACATTGCAAATTCCCAAATTATGACAAATACAATGGGAAAACAAATCCAACAAATCATGTTAGGGAATTTAGAACCATGAGTCTTGAGTTTGCACATGAGTAAACTTACTTGATGAGACTATTTCCACGTAGTTTAGGTGGACAATGCCTTGAATGGTTTTCCAAACTTGCACCACCAATCAAAAACTTTGAAGAATTGGTCAACAAATTCATCACCCAATATTCTTACAACATCCAACATGACATAACAATGAAATACCTTTGCAACTTGAAACAGAAAAAGGGTGAGTCATTCCTAATTTTCCTACAAAAATGGAGAAGGTTGTTCACAAGATATTCTCATCCCGTACCTAAAAAAGAAAAGATAGAAATATTCATCGACAACCTAAATGACGAAATGAGTTATAGATTGGAATTGCAATGTCCCTCTACATTTGAAAAATTGATTGAGAATGGCATCAAGATTGAAGAAGCCTTGTTCAAAAGAGGAGTTATCAAATTTTACAATGACAACAACTCATCAAATTCCTCCAACAATTACAACAATGAAAAACCAAAATTTTGGCAACACAACAAGAATGCTAGCAACAATGAGGGTTTAATGGAAACACAAAATTCCAAATTGGTATTCAACTTAATAGCAACCACCACCAAAACCAATCAAAACAACAATCCTCCCAACAACCAAAACAACAACCAAAATGTCCATCAAAACAACAATCAAGGTCATGCTAAATCTAGAACACCATCATATCAAACATCATCCAATCAAAGAAGGTTCACACCTTTAGGACAATCATTAGAGTCAGAATTGAAAGAGCTTCTTGAAGCTAAAATCATAACATTACCGGAGGTATGAGATTATAACCCACAAGTTAAACTATCCTAGTGGAATGATGTGCATTATTGTGATATTCATCAAAACAAAGGACATAAGACAAATGACTATATATAGCTAAAACATTTGATACAAGACTTGATTGATAACAAGACCATATTTTTAGAAGGACCCCAAACAAATAATGATCATGGAGCATTTAAGAACACTCTACCAAACTATGAAAAAGGGGAATCTTCTTTGTCAAACAACAAAGGAAAGAATGTAAACTATGTCTATGACACTACTATTCTTAACATTTCTGTAGTTCACAGTCAAATTCATGATAAACAAGACATTGTACCAGTTGATTTGAAAGTTTTTCAATCCCAAGCTATGGTGGGACACACGACCACACCTCATTGCCTATCATTTACTAAGAATGATGATGCATCACTCACCCATCCACATAATGCTCCACTTCATATTGAGGTTTTGATCCATAAATGTCTGGTCAAATATGTTCTAATAGATGGAGTTGGTTTAAATATCTGATCTTTAAAGTTTATCAATGCATTGGGATATTCAAAAAATGTTATAGACTCCAGTAAAAATATTATCATGCAAGGATATGATGCAAAGGAGCGCTTATCTAAAGGATCAGTTACTCTACCAATCAGAGTTGGCCCTGTGGTGAAAGATGTGTTTTTCCAATTCCTTGATCTCCCCTTGACCTATAATATCCTCCTTGGAAGACCGTGGATACATGAAATGCAAGCAGTATCCTCTACATAGCATCAATGTTTGAAGTTTTCTCACGTGGGAGTTGAAATCACAATACAAGGAGATCCTAATTCTTTCATGTATGGCCATAATCTAAGTCCTAAAGTTGAAACCCCTAGCAATTGTGAAATACCTTCTTCCCAAACACATGTTGACCCTCAATCCTTAAAAGCATCTACCACAGTTACTGCACTATCAAACCCCAAGGTCCAAATCCATGATCTAGGATGTGGAGAATATCGTATGGGTAATTTGTTAGTAAAAGATACTGCTATTGTCATCAAGAAGAGTCAGAATTCCAATAATGATGTCAAGACAGCTACAAAAGAAATGCAGAAAGATGACCGTGTTGGGATTGAAACCTTTTGGGATCCTGATGATACACCCACCCTTTCCATAACTGACTCTACCCAAGTGTTTGATACCTATGATAACCCCCTATTTGGCTAGTATATCTATGATAACCCACTTTTTGACCATGATTCTACTAAGGATATCCAACCATCCTTCCATCACACTTGCCTTGGACTAGGGTATGAATCTCCTAATGTTCCCTTTATCAAGTCATCTTTCCAAGTCACTAAGGACATGCAAGCCTCTATTGATGTTAGCAATACCGAAAAGGATAGTATCAAAGAATCCATTGATGGCATCACCACTACCATTCTCACTTCATCCATCTCATCCACATCCATCCACTTCGTAGGCATAGATCAACAAGTATCAATCAAAGAAAATATAAAGGAGGCAAATCAAGAATCACAGGTAAAAATGCCTTTATCAAATGGAGATCCAAAATAAAAAGAAAGCATGCAAAGAAAGAAAGATCAAGTAAATTCCTTTAGCCAAAATAAAAAGCTATTGGAAAAATCAAAAGCAAAAGAGGATCAAGCAAAGTCCCTTAGCCAAGATAAAAAGCTATTGGAGAAATCAAAAATAAAGAAAGATCCAGACAAGTCTTTTAGCCAAAATAAAAAGCTATTAGACAAATAAAAAATAAAGGTCAAAAATAAAAGCATGCAAAAGTGGATCTCCAAACAGGCCTCTCCCTCAAAACTTGTTGGGGGCATCTATCAAAGAAGAAAATCAAAGAAAGAACTTGTTGATTTACATTCTACCTCCATGTAACTCATACCACATATTCCCTTCCACCCATCCATCTTCACATACCCATCATATCATTACACTTCCATTGGTGATGTATTACAATGCGTCTTTGATGGTGACCCCTTCACATACTATGACTCAACTGTCACCCAAGCTCCTTTTTGTCTGAAGTCTGATGGCCCACATAGCGTGCACATTAGGGATCCTATCATAGTCTCTGTCATTTATCACCTCTATTGTCCATCATACTTGCCACTTGTACTCCTAATTCCAATTAGGTCCTTTCATCTAGTGCGGTCATTCACACAAGATCAAGTACTATGGTATCAATCTTTGGATCAGGAGCATATCAGTTGTCCACACCTGAAGGGGATTTGTTTGATGAACCCCTCAACAGCCTACATCTTAAGAAATTCTACACTTGAATCATCCAGTGCATCGGTAAAAGTCCTGAAAAAATACCAAAAAATTAAAAAATGTCCTAAAAAATGGTTACCTTGATGAAAACCTAGCAAACAGGCGTCTTGGTGATAACAAAAAAATACAAAAAAAATGAAAAAATACAAAAAAGTGAATTCATAAAATCATAAAAATCTTAAAAAGCGCAATAAAGCGAGTAGTGAAAACCTAGCAATAGGTGCTATTTATGATAGGCTAGCTTTTCCATCTATTTAAGCATGCCAACCATTCACTTTCGGCATCATTCTGCTTATCATCGGAAAGCTTCATGTACATATCCTGGCATCTCGGTCGTGTCTCACCCTAGACTGGGGGAAAAATCCTAAACTCATTAGGAGAAAATAAACTTTGAGCTTAGACCAAGAGACAAACAATAGTCAGAAAACACAACCAACACAATGATCATAGTGCAACCCAACATTTGAACATCAAGCTCAATCATGATCACATCAACCATCCACATCAAACATCAAATAGCTAAATCAATCAAATCAAGACAAACTTTAAATGGATGATGTTCTTCTGAATCATGGCTTTATCATATTGGCATGTATGTTCACTGTTGTACTTTGATTTTTGTCATCATATCTCTGGAGCACCTGAAGGATGTATTGAACTAGAGGAGCCAGGAAGGGGTATGATTTTTCTTTGTCTATTGTCTATGAGTTGATCATTACTATTGTGCAAATTGTCATAGGACGTGCTCTACAAAGTATCACTAATGACATTCTAATTTTGCATAGGAAAGGGTTAACTCTTGTCTATTTACGTGGGTAATGCTCAGGTCATCTCAGTTTAAATATATGTAGATGCTTGTGTTAACTTACAATATCAAAAATCATGGAAGTAGTACTCAGGTCATCATGGTCTAAATTATGCCATCAATGCTTGTACTTACTTTCAACATTTTAAAGGCTCAATGATGATAAAAATCATGACAAATCGACTGTTACGATGACAACCTTTGCATACTAGATCTGCATGGTTAGGGTAGATTGCATTCATATCAATGTTGCATTTGTATTTAGGGGGTTTTCCAGGCTCGAAACAATTTCACAATGATGTTATCTCTCACATTAATGGATTGAGTACACTTGACATTTTCCAAAAACACATCATTCTCATATAGTTGCACATCAGTTGCATCATCATTTTCATACATTAGAAATCATTACCATATCATATGTACATGATCACATCATTCATCCATCCATGCATCACATCATAATATCCACATTAGAAAATACAAAAAGAAGTGCATTGCATCTCACTTGCATAATCAAAATCATCTCATCAATTATGAATGGGTTAAGATCTTGTTCCATTAAGTAGATTGAAAGACATATCCAACAGAGAAATATTTCAAGAAAAGAAAAGAAAAGAATCTCTATTTTAATAGGGGCATAATTGAACTTGATGCATCACTAAAATCATTTATACTCAAATCCAAGACTGACAAAGGACTAGCTGGATTGACACAATCATACATTATCATATCATCATTGCATAATCATCATGATCATCATCATATAAACATAAAACATCATCATTTCATCCATCATTCATCCATTCATTGAATCATTTATTTGCATTAGAAAAGTACAAAAACATAAAATGCATCACATTTCATTAGCATAATAAGATCCATCACATAAGCATCATAAAGCAGAAATAAAATGCGTCCATCATAGGCATCCATCATAAATCATACAAACACATGTAGATCACTAATCATTGCCACATATCATATAAAATTCAAAATAATAATGTCAAGTGTACAATGATATCCAAACAGGAGAGATACATCAACAAAGTGGCAGAAATCACAAAATCTTTGACTGAATAAGTGTATACATCAAGTATTAGTACATCATCAAGTATCAGTACATCATCAAGTCTCAGTATATTAATCAATCCTATGCTGGGGCATATCAATCAAAGATGATAAATCACATCGACTGATAATATCTAAATCAGCCTACACCAGATGTGAAATCATGTCCCATGTCTTTAGGAAGCATTCCCTAGACTAAAAAATTCTAAAATCCTCCTATGAAAACAACATATAGAAAATCAACAATATTATCAATCAATCAATCAAATCTAATCAGCTCTAATGAGACTTTGATCAAATCTTGTGAGCATCTATCATTGATCCTCGCCAATCATGAGGACAATCATCAATCTATCATTGATCCTCACCTATCATGAGGGCAATCATCAACATCCTATCATTGACCCTCACCTATCATGAGGTCAATCATCATCATCCTATCATTGATCCTCACCTATCATTAGGTCAATCTTCAAATATCACATCAACATTATCAAATCAATTGGTTGAACATGATCATCAAACATCAAACACAAGGAGGCAACATAAGGCATCAATTAATCATGTCATCACCTGGTGGCTTAAACATCATTTTTTGGGAGATAAATCGTTTCTGCATCATAAAATTTTGAAATCATCATCACGTCATTGAAAAATCATCAAAATTTCAAAAATTCCAAAAAAATCCCAAAAATTCATCAATTTATCTCCCAAGGGGGAATATATTCGTCATCACCTGAAAATCAACGTCTGGGGCATCGATTTTTTTTTTTTTGTCGACATCAACAACAAATTTTTCTTTGAAGCAACGTGTAAACACATTACTTCAAAGAGGGCAAAATGTATACACCTAAAATCAAAGACATTTAATTAATTAAATACTAGTTATTTAATTAATATTTCATCTACTTATAAATAGATTCTTAATTTATTTATATAGTTCATATCTTCTAATTCTCCAAATCTAAAATCATAATTCCTCTAATTTAATTAAATAAACAAATTTCTATAAGTTTATTTTATTTAATTAATTTTCACTAATCCCAAATTTGGAATTCAATCACATGTCTACAACTTTTCATGCCACCTCACCAAGGTCACATTAAATTAAATGATTCTAATTTTAAAATTAGAATTATCCTCAACAAAATTTTCACACATTTTATCCTCCCACACACTTGGCCTTTTCAAACACTTTATTCTTCTCATCCATTTCGCATGTTGCCCTTGGTCAAGAGGACATTCTCCAAGATTCTTCCATCTCCACCATTCATCCCTCATGCTTGAATCTGGACCGTTGATCGCTGCCACATCACAAGATGCTTGGAAGATCCTATAAATACACCCCTTTGCTATAGTATTTGGCATCCCACATTTGAGTAGAGTTATCATGCAGGAATAGCTTTTGAGAATTGGAGCATTTGGAGTCTTATAGCATTGTTTAGCATTTTAACAAGTTTGCATTGTAGCATCATGTTAGATTAGAATCATGTTTTACTTTATAGTTGCATTTTAAATCACCATATCAATGGTTATTTGAGCATATGTAGAATCATTTTAACTTCTTATCACATAATTTGCATCACATAAGTTAGCATCATCATCCATATTTGTCAATATCTTCATTATTATTGCATCATGGCTTTCATCAATTAGTTTTATGTAGGGACTTAGATTTCTTGCATTTAGAACATCTCATTTCTCAAGTTGTCATTTTAACAATCATAGTGCACACCTAAAATCTAAGAGCCAAATTATTTAATAAATCCTTGAGAATAGAGAACAATGGAACGTTTTTAGGAATTTAATCTTGTTTCAATTTGATTCAATTTTATTGATTAAATCTCTAATATAATACATCTCATTGGTGTTTGTGTTGATTTAATAATTCCCCACATTTCACACACACATACCATTAATGAAGAGTGTCTCCTTGATTATAACATTGAACCTACTTGCAAGGTCAACCATAACAATAGTAACGACATTACCATTGACCTAAGCAATAATGTAAAGGCAATAGTACTCTCTATGGTAAGGAAAGTCATTAGGTGTAAAAGATATGTTGAGTATCTTGGCCTTCTAACTAGGAGGGGAGATTGGAGTGATAGACACCATATTCACATATGTGACATCATTAGATGGAATAGAAGAAAAAGTAGTAATAAATTTGGAAGCAAGGTGGGAAGGGATCTATGTAGATTTGTAGTTGGCTGTTGGATTTAGCAATAGACTTGTTAGTGTTATGCTTTTTAGTATCAAGGTAGACGTTACCGTTGTCTATGTGGTCTTGAATTACGTTTCTTAGGTGCATGCATTGTTTGATGTCATGTATGAACACTCAATGATATTGGAAGAATTTAGAAGCATCATACCAACTAGGGTATGTCTTATTGTCAAGAAGAGGTCTAAATTCTAGAAGGGTGATTAAGTTATCTTTTAATAATTTTTGAAGTACACTTGAGTAAGAATTAGATATTTTTATAAAGGCTTGATTATGTTTTGACCCAAGTGTATTGTTTTCATTTGTTTGAGGGACAATTACCACATTAGCCATTGCTTTATTTCTCTCTAACCCTCTAAAAGAAGACCCAACCCCTAAACTATCAAGATGTGAGGATAAGATAAAATCCCCATACTGAGCTAACATTTGGTGATAGTATCATAGTGCAGTACACATATGAGAAAAGGAAAGATATTTCATCAGGGAGACTCATTTTCTTATTTTAGTTGGAGACTTCCCATGAACATCCACTAGATGTCATGGTCAAGCAGGGCATATGTGATTTTTTGAGGAGATAGATTGATAGCAAGAAATGAAATCAATTAACTTCTCATTTGGTTGTTGCTTGCAATGGACAAAAGATCAACAATAATGAACTTGGATCCAATGTTCACTTGGAACCGCTATAAGAATTTATTCATAAGTTGATCAAAAGAAAAGATAGAATTATCAAGTGGTGAAAAAAACCACTCCAACATAGTCTCCTTAAGGGATCATGAGAACAATTTTGCTAGCAAATGATCTTGATGTAAAAAATCACTATAAAAAGTGGTAAATGAATTGGCATGTGTCTGTGGGTATCCCTTACCATTGTACTTATCAAATATTGGTACATCAATCCCTTTAGGTATGGGAGTTTTCAAGGTGTTTAAAGTGAGAGGGCTAAAATGATAATATGAAGTAAGGGTGGATTGTGTGGCAATATTAGTTAGGTTGGTAAGCTAAGAACATATAACCCATATTTTGCAAGAGGGTGTTCAAGATGGGATTAGATGGTGGGGGAGGTGGATTAGCCATTGTGGTAGAAACTTTCACTGTAGGAGTTTGAAGTGCAGAACTAGGTGGAGGGATGTGATACCCCAAAGGATTCTAAGATAGATTAAACCCAAGAGTAATAAAAGGTACACACACATAATTTGTGTTTTTAGTAGAAGAAATAGGGATACTTTAGGATTGACATCTACCATATGCACATACACCTCAGAAATTAGAAGATTCAATTAGGTGCCAATGATATCTGACTGGGCATCTTGAGGTTGACTCAAGACTGATGTGTATGAAGGTACATAAGTCTCAATGAGATGTTGGTTAGTGCATGAAGCAACTCAAGGCCCTTGTGATCTTAGATGAGTAGGTTTCTTATATTATTAACAATGGGAGAAACTTGAGCAAACAAGTTATCATAGTTGAGAAAATCTTCAAAATGCTTTAGATTCCCTTCCAAAGATTGAACTTGCTCAAAGGGGAACCTAAGAGCAGTTTCATAGTTTACAAAAGGTGAAGAACCCAAAGGAGAACTTGGTTCAAAGCTCAAGGGAGAAGAGTTCCAAAAGGTTTGATGGGGGCCAAAGGGATTAGGGGTCTCGAAAAACATTGGGTTGGGTCTAGTAGGACTATACCAATTTGGAGGCATAGTAGCTCTCAAACTTATTTTGACTACATATCTAGAGGTTGTGGATTGGGTTGTGAAGCTCATAGAGGAGTATTCATAGTGCATAGCCTTACAAAATATAGAAAATAAGAGAATAAAATGTAAGAGGGATAGAAAGATGGTGTTTGGAAAGAATTCTACAAGAAGGTGAGTTCATGTTAGGTTCACCAAAATGTAGAGGGGTTTTTCTACCCTCAAGATGACAAGATCTTAAGGAGAAAATTGTCTTCCACTACCTCAATTGACATGGTTCAAGTGAATTGGAAATGGAAGAGTGTGAGATTTAATAGGTTACATAAATTGCTTGGACCTTTTAGACATCAAAGACCAAAACTTTAGGGTATAAAGGTCATTTGGATAGCTTGGTAAGCTCTCTATCCAAGACAAACATGTGGCTATTGGATGATAGCATGTCATGTTGGTGTCCTATACAAACAAAGAATAGAACTTATCATAGAAAGATACAAAGTACTTTGCATAGGTTTCTAGATGTGAAAGGGATAAAAAATGCAAGTGTATAGTGAATATAAAATGATAGAAGTAAATATAATAAGCAAAAATGTTTGACGAAGTCCAAGATTTCTCCAAGTAGTCCTTCCACCTGCACCTACACACACAAGACCAAAGAGAAAGGTTTGGGTGGTTATATATGATTTTTCCATTGTCAAACCCTCATATTAGTGTTTCCATCTCCATAGACAGCCTGATACGAGATAATGAAAATAGACATGAAATGATAAAGAGAACAATATGCCAAGAAAATAAAGATAATATACTTGAATGAAAAAATTTAAATAATTACCACTCCCAAGCATGGAATCTAAGTAGCTTGTTGGTGTAGTAAGGAGGTGATGAGAAACTCCAAGATGACAATGACCTCTTCATAAGATGAGCTCATATTTGAAACAATGGAGTTTACTCTGGAACTTGCAGAAGAGTTTTTGAAAGATGTGTATATAAAATATGGAGAATGTTGTGAATGAGAGAGGTGTTGTAAAAGGGTGGAGAATGAGAAAAGAAGATATTTGTGTGTTTTTCGAAGAGAGAAAGATTGAATCTTCAAGAATGAATCATCTCCTCAAGAAAGAGGGACTTTTTTGGTTCATATGGCTTGCCTGAGTAACTCCCAATGAGGTTGTAAGTTTGCAGAGGTGTTACACTACCAAAATGTAGCAGGTTTTAACATCTCAACGACCGACTTGGTCATGGATTTCATGGGACATCAGAACGGCTCACGAATATCATCGCAATGCACATGGGTTTGTGAGAAAATTGGACTCAACAGTTGAGAAGTTGGGCATGCCAGATGGCGAGATATGGTTTTAGGTTGATAGAAAGCATAATTATCTTAGTTTATCTAAAGAGGGAGGCATTTGTAACATGGAATTGCATAGAATGCAATTTATGACATTATAGTTACCTTATAATGAAGTGAAGGAGAATTGATGTAATGATGCCATAGAAGACAGTGGATAGAGGTATAATGAATATTTCTTTATCATTAATGAGAAGGGGGAAGAATTATACAAAGGTTGAAAGCTACAACGTCATGGAAGAGAAAAAATAGAGATAGATGAAAATTTATTACCATTGATGTCAAAAGGAAAGTCTAGAAAGAGAGAATTATATATGCCATTAATGATAAGTGGAAGCATGACAAAAAGAAGAAGATTCTTTATGAAGAGTTGAAAGCATGTTCCATTTTGTAAAGATGCTTAGTGAATGTTGGATGGTAGAATAAGTTTCTAATGTGTTAAAATTGAGAAGATCTTCCAATTTATTTATTTGGACAACTATAGAGGAATCATATCACCCAAATGAAAAAGAGACAAAGACCTAGAGAATTAGACTAAAAGGAATCCCAAGAAAGGGGATCTTTATAGATGGGGGAGCATCACAAAAAAGAGGAAGAATCATATCATGAAGAAAAGAAGTATACTAAGTGTTCCTTTTCCATTAATGTCAAAAGGGGGGAGATATAGTAAAGGGGAGCAATGCAAAAGAAGAGAATTGTGTTTTTGTTTCCATCAATGACAAAGGCAGAGAGTTTTTGAAATATTGTCATTGATGTCAAAGGTGGACAAGGTCGTCATTGATGCTAAAGAGTTTAATGTGGAGATCAATGAAATATGTTGTCATTGATGTCAAGGTAAAGAGTGGACCGTTACAATAAGAATTTAACCATTATACATCCCCATTGGAGAGAAAAGAAAAATACATCCATTATATCTTACTGTTGAAGTGATTATGGAATTGGTAACCGATTCAGAGATATGGGTAATGTTTAAATTAAAGATTTAAACATAATGTTGAAGTATGTGAAAGATAAAATAAGACACTATTTAATATCCCTTGACGTCTAAAGTAAAAGAATCAAAATGAACATATCAAAGATTTAAACTTATTTATTCTTAGTCGACTTACCTTGAGTGCTAAGAAGAAAATCATCCAAGTCAAAGTGCCATAAAATTCTATATGACTGACTCATTTCATGTTGGCATTTATGCTTAAAATAAAGAGTACAAGTGTAGTGATGAAGAATATATGAAGTCAAAAATTTATTTAATGCAGACTAGTAATTAGCTTAAGAGGATAGCAATTTATTAAAGGCAAGAATTAAGGGGAGCAATCAAAAAAAAATTAATTAATTCTCTAATGCAGTGATCCTTCATTGATATTGTGAACCTTGATATTTATACTGCTCTAAATGTGCAAAACAACTTAAAATGCAAGTGATAAAATACCAAAGACACCTCAAGATTAGCCAAAAGAGAGATAAACAATAAGGAAAATGGACTAAATAAAACACAAACGATTTCACCTTCCTTGCTGCTGATTTCTCCTTGATTGGCCCTTGATTGGAATGGATTGTGTGCTCCTTAGATGATGGATAGAGTGATTAAAATGCAAGCTTCAATATGCAAAATGATGAACAAAGATGGTTGAATGATTGAAAAAGGCTTGAGGATTCAAATGGACAGCATGTAGTTATCAAAATGCAAAGTGTTTGAGAAGGAAAATGGGCAGCATGTAGTTGCTCAAATGAAGGTGTTCTAAAAATGCCCTTGAGGAGAGGGTATTTATAGAGGATCTTGAATTCTCTAGAGAATTCAATGGTTAAAATGGATCCAACAAGGCCAAGATGAAGGGCTATAGTGGGTTGAGAACCCACAAGCCCTCACATCTTGACATGTGGAGGGTGAAATGGACAAGAGGATATGAGGTGGAGATGAGTTGTCAAGAAGGTACATGAGGTGGAAAAGGACATGCACCTTGGGGAGTGAGGAGATTTTCACAAAAAAGGATTTCTTGTCCCCAAGTGGGAGTGAAAGGGACTTTTGAAAAAATTTAGAATTCCTCAAAAATCTACATGGGGAAAGGAAAGGTGGTTGGGGATATAAATGTGAATTAAAATTCACATTCCTAGGAGGATCTAGAGGATAAAAGGTGGGCTCCAAAAAGGTGGGACTTGGTCACATGTGGAGATTGTGACAAGTCCAAGGTTGGTCACATGTGAAGATTGTGACAAGTCCAAGGTTCTAGAAGCCTTGGAAGGATGGAATGTGAATTAAAAATTCACATATAAAAGAGGGGAATCTAGGAAGAATAAAAAGGAATTAAAATTCCTTGGAGAATGATTAGGCTTGAGGTAATCAATAATTGGGGATAATTAAGGGCTAGGTAGGTTCAAAGCAACTTGCAAAAGTTGGAGGATGTGACACATCCTAATCAAAGATTAGGCATGTGCACATCCTTAATGAAACAATTAGGAGATGGATTAGGATTTAGATGAAAAATGACATGTGAGGAATTAAATAAATGTAATATTTATTTAATTTATTTGATAAAAAGAGGATTAAGGAGGGTAAGGTATTTAATTATTAATTAAATACCTTAGGGATTTAGCAGAATTAAAGATATTAATTAAATAATAGTAATATTATTTAATTAACTATGATAAGAGGATGTTTAGGCGAAAAGTGATAAATTTGGGTAAATTCAAAAAAGTGTCCAAATTTGGATGTCTACATTTACCCCTCTTTGAGATGGTGTTCTGAGAAGTAGCATCATTTCAAAAGAATATTAAATATAGAACCTAGAAGAAGATGGTTAGATTGGAAAAGATGCTGATCATCCAAAGGTGACTAGGGAAGGGAAAAAAAGTGATAGAAATTAGGGATGAAGGATGCCCCTGGGGACATGCCCGGGTTGAAGAGGCTGCGTGTGTCTCGAAATAAATGATAGTGCAGGGAGATAGGGAAGATGATGCAAGGTGATGGGGAAAGTAAGTGATATGGAGATGGATGAAGCACAAATAGATTTCAAAGGTGATGTTGCTTGCCCCAGTCAAGGTACAAGCCAAAATGGGTTGATGATGGATGGAGTGTTGTCAATGAGGGAATGAAGGATCCCGAAACAACACGAGGATAGGGAAGGATACATCCCACTGAGTGGTATTGATGAGGGAAGGATACATCCCAAAACACCACTAAAGGATAGGGAGGAATACCTCCCGATGATGATGAAAGTGTTGTTGATGAGGGAAGGATACATCCCAAAACAACACCGAAGGGATAGGGAATGATAATAATGGATGATCAAGGCCTGTAACAAGACTGAGGATATGATTAGATGATTCAGGCTAAATGGAATGGATGGGGGTTGGATAGAGATGTGAGATAAGGATGAATGGATGGGGGAATATATGCAAGATGGTAGAATAGAAAATGAAATGCAATCCTAATGCAATTTGCCATCTTCGGAGCACTGATTTTTGCTATAGCATAAGACACCAAGTGCCAGGGTATGTAGAACCAAGGCGAATTAGTGTCTAATGCATAAAACAAACACAACAGACAAGAAGGCTACCCCAACACCCCAAAGTCACAAAGACCTTGGTCGGGCCAGGTATTGAGATAACCACAAGCACAAAAGGATGCCCC
>VDFB02060721.1:0-14921 GCA_007258455.2 Sequoia sempervirens
ATGCAATGGAGCAATTGATTACTTTTTAAAATGTTATTCAGAAGGTGATGAAGAAGCAACTTGGTCATATAACAATGAATTACATCCAAATACATTAGATGTACTGCATAAAATAGACAACATTGAAACTTATTTTTGGAGAATGCAAAAATCAGCTATGCCAACCACAAATAATGAAGAAATTGGATTATGGGGAGACACATTTTGTAGTAAGTGGCTATCCAAATGGCTAGGATACAAATAAAGGTTTGGTCAGTAAGAACGGCGCATAAATATTTGCATTTTAATGAATCATCTAATGTAGAATCACACTCTATCCTTTTCCATGATACAAATCCTCTTCATGGACACTTTGAGCCACTTCTATCATATCAACTTCATTCGACTAATATCAATTCAACTGCATCACTTCGTCAAATTAAAAAACTAATTAGAAACACTAACAAAAACAACAAGATCGAATTCAATCAAATTGAAAACATTCAACAATATACGATCAACTCACTACGAAAAATTAAAAAACAAATACATTCAAAAAATATTGCAACATGTACAAAGTTGGAAAAAGGAATTTCAAAATCAGCCATTGAATTGTTCAAAAAACAAATTGAAGATACACCTAGATATGTATGTTCAATTTGTCAAATGTTGCATTTTAAAAAAGACATTACAACTTTGAAAGACAAAGAAATGAAAATGTATTACAGCTTGTCCACAAATAAACAAATCACAACAACAAACTATATTTGTTCCAAATGCAAAGCATCGTTGAAACAATGTAAATTACCAAAATATGCAACTCCAAATTACATCCGAACAAATAATCCATTAGGATATGTGGCAATGTTGACACAACTAGAAGAACAACTAGTGTCCCTTAGAATTGCATTTGCGCAAATTTGGCAATTAGGATACAAAAATTCACAATTAGGTTTGACCGGGTCTATTATAAATGTACCAGTTAACTCTAATATCATACAACGAGCATTACCACGTTCAACGAATGAAACATCGACAATAGTTGTTGCTCTTAAAAGACGCTTGTAGTATAAAAATGCATACCAAATAGGAATGGTATGTGCAAAGATGATAATGAAAGTGTTGGATCAATTATCAAACAAAAAAATATACAAGATGGAGAATGTTGAGATAAACAAAGACTGGATTGAAATTCTATGACTAGATAGTGCAAAGGACACAACAAGCGATAACAATAAAAGCGACAACGATGTTGAAAGTGATATTGAAAATGAAATACCTAGTGAAACATTGATACATGGTTTCACTGAATCTAAGTGCATACATGAAATGCAAGACAAGATCATAGAGATTGCACCAGTAGAAGGAAATAATCCAATTGGAATATTTAAAGATAAATACGCTGAAGAGATGAATTTCCCTACACTGTTCTTTGGCAATCCACGTGATGGGGACATTGTCAAAAGATATTCGTATCAAAAAATTGTAAAGTGGGAATTACAACATTCAAATAGGAAATTTGCTTACCACACTACAAACCTATTCTTCAAAACCATTAAAATTCTAATACAACAAGTGCTATCCACAATATAGGTAAGATTACGTAAGGGGCAATTAAAAGGGAGAAGGCTACTAGCAAAAGATGTGAAACATAAACCTAATTTAGAAAATATTCTTAAATCCGACATTGGTTATGTCGATTTCAAAAAAATAAGAATATCTCCAGATTATTTGCATCAACTAAAAAAAAATCTATTTGCGATGATAAGACAACTTGGACCACCAACTTTTTTTGTTACATTTACAAGTGCTGAACAATATTGGGAACCATTAACCAAAACACTTGAAGAACTACATATAAAAAAGCAACCAACCATGAACAATCAAATAGTACAATTGAAGATGGAAGAATTCATTTGATTAGAAGAGATCTGATTACATGTGCACGCTATTATAGGCATAGAATTAATGCAATGAAGAAATTAATATTAACAGACAATTCCTTTTTTGGAACCATTTCAGATTATTTCTCCATAACCGAATTTCAAAATCGTGGAAATGAGCATGATCATTTCCTCTTGTGGATTAGACAAGCACCAATTTACGGAAGAGATAGTAACATAACTATTGAACATTTTGTAGACAACTACATTACTTGTAACACTGAACATCTACATCCAGATATAGCTACAATACACAAACATCACCACACGAAACAATGTCGAAGGTCGAAGAAACAAACTTGAAGATATAATTTTCCGCTCCCACCAATGAAGAAAACTACAATTTTGGAACCAACTAAAACCAATGACGAAAATGTGATTTCAACAGCATCAAAAATACTTTCCACTTTACAACAAGCAAACTATGACAAATCAATCTCATTTCAAATGTTCATAAACGAAATGAATATTAGTGAAGATGAATACATAATTGCCATCAAGTCTACAATCCGTAGGCCGACAATATTTTTGAAAAGGAAACCATCAGACATATGGAATAATAGTTTTGCTAGAACAATGCCTGAAATATGGAAAGCAAATACAGATGCACAATTTGTATTGAATGCATATGCAGCGGCTATGTATTGTAGCTCGTATATGACAAAAGTAGACAATTCAATGACAAATGCATTCAAAAGAATTCGTAAAGATCATGAACAAAATAGTATCGATGCAATAAATATGATTAGTAAACTAGGAAACACATTACTCAATTTACAACAAATGTCTTCGCAACAAGCATCACACATTGCTTTATCACTTCCATTAAACTATAGTTCAAGAAAATGTGTATTCATTGATACAAGAAATGAGGACGAGAGAACATTTGTCTTAAAATCAACTAAAAAATTGAGCAAAGAACCAAATGATTTAGAAAACATAACATCAAAATCATTGATAGATTACTATCTAGCATGACCAACAACACTATCACACATTTGTCTTGAAAATTTCATTTCTAATTATAGAAAAGATGGTAAAAAATTACAAAGTAAAGTTGAAGCAAGTATAATACGTTTTGTAAACTTCAACAAACATATTGACTTAGAAAACCATTGTAGAGAACAATTACTACTATATGTGCCATTTACACAAAGTGAAAAATCACTTAAAAATGGATTCCAAACATGGCATAGTGCTTATTTGTATCATGAAAATATTATTACATCAAATCACATAGAATACAACTACAAAGTCAACCCTATGTGGGGCGACATTGAAAAAGCTATAGATGAAATCAACACAAACAATGATCTTGATGAAAATGAAAGCCTTACTGAAAATCGTATGTAGATGAAAGAACAATATAATATACAATTAGATATTGAGACAGAAAAAATCAACAAAACAAATACAATATTTCAAAACGAATTTGAAATTGCAAAACATCCTCAAATAATAGACAATTCTGAGTACTACAAATTAAGACGAATGTTAAACAAAGAACAACAAGCAATTGTAAAAGACATCGCATTGAAAAAAAAAACAACATCAAAGCACCATTACACTTGTTCTTAACAGGAGGTGCTGGAACGGGAAAAACATTTACCGCAAAAGCCATATATCAAACACTTATTCACATATACAACTCATCTATTGACAACAATCCAAATAAACCAAAAGGACTGATACTTGCTTATACAGGAAAAGTAGCATATAACATAGGTGGATTGACAATTCATTCAGCATTACACATGCCATTTAACAAGTCAGAATTCATCCCATTGAGTTCTGAAATATTGGATGCTATGTCAAAGCATTATCAACAACTCCATGTGGTATTGATAGATGAAATTTCTCTAGTGGGTTAAAGATTTCTACGTTACATTGACAAACGTTTACGGGACATAATGCAAACCCCCACTAGCTATTTCAGAAATCTAGATACAATTTTTTGTGGTGATCTTTACCAAGTACAACCTGTACAAGATGCACTAGTATTTGAGAATCTTCCAACATTAAATGAACTAATGCCTTATAGCTTTTGGAAACAAAATATAAAATGCTATGCACTGCAATCGACAATGCGACAAAAAGATGACAATTTTGTTTCAATATTCAATAGAATCCGAGTTGGATCCTAGACAATTCAAGACTTGGAGTATTTAAATAAAAAATATTTGCGCTCACCACCAATGGACCCAACATTCCCCTTCCTCTTCTATAGAAGGAAAGATATGGAAAAACACAATGAAAACATGTTATCCATCACACAAGGAGAGGTAATTATATTGAATGCAATTGATGAACATGATGACAACTCTAATACAATTATGTTGTATGACCGTTCAATTAATCTACCATCTCAGATACTCTTAAAACCTAATATGCTAGTTGAAATATATGCTAGCAATTACGACACGGAAGATGGGCTTATCAATGGATCAGATGGAACATTCCAAGCATACACAAAATACACTAATTTTGATATAGTTTGGATCAAGTTCACTGACTCAAAAGTTGGACATCGACAAGCAAAAAGACTAGCGCAATGTTATAGTGAGTGCATAGACAAAAGTTGGACACCCATACTTCGCATTGCAAAGCCTATTAAAACCCTACACAACCAAAAAAAATTGACAATCATAAAACAATATCCAATACAACTAGGATGTGCTCGTACTATTCACAAATCACAAGGCCTTACAATGCAAGCATTAGCATTTGATCCACCAGGCATAAACAAACATGGTTTGGCATATACGGCACTATCACGTACACGAACAATTGACACATTGTTCTTGATAAGACCTCTAACACAAAACCATTTCAAAGTGAAAAAAAAGTAATTAATGAAATCTCACACCTACAATCAACATCAATTTGGGAGTTTGAAAATCACCATCTCCAAAGCATTAGCAACAAACAATTACTACTAACCACATTCAATACTCGTAACCTGCTTGTACATATCGAAGACATGCTTAATGACCATGAAATGATGTCAACTGATATTATTTGTCTACAAGAAACACATATGCAACTATCAAAACATAATAATGAATTCCAAAATTTTAATCATTTCTCAACAAATCACATACATGGTGTAACAACATTTACTAGAAATAATCTATCAATTTCAAAAACAGTGCAACATAAAACAACAAATGTAGAAGCTATAACAATAACAATAAATTTTCCAAGTGATGAGATGAACATATGTAATCTATATGCAAGACCCAACACACCAATAACAAAAATTATAACAATCACAAATCAAGTATTCTCCTCTGTCAATTTAACATCAACTTTATATATTCTAGGCAACTTCAACATTGATATGTCAGTGGATAATGGACGAAAGAATTTGCTATCAAATCACATGCACAATTCTAAAATGAATTTTATGTTATATAAATTAAACCATGTCAACAAGCCACTAATTGATCATATTTGGTGTAACATAAATGCAAAACCATGTTCTATTTACAAATCAGAAGCATATTGGAGTGATCATGATCCAATTTATATAAACATTGAAACAAATGACAAATTCAAATCCACTTAGTATCTTTTTAAAAATATTAACATTATTAGTATTTCTTGTAGCTAACAATGGAGTCGAGCAAGAGGGCCGAAACAAGCCAGAAAACCATACAGCAAATATCAAAAAGGTGAAAAGCATTGTCTGTGTTCAATTATACTATCCAAATTACTCTTGAAAACAATAAATTCAACTGATGTAAACATTGCAGATCCAAAAGCAAGAAGAAAAATACAGTATCAATTGAAGAACTTCACTCCCACAAGGGAGGAAATATATTTGAAGGAGATGTAATTGTGGTCTACAAAACAAGTCTCGACAAACAAAACAATACAAAAGAAGTTCTTTGTGCAGATTTAACTAATGAAAAAGGTGAAATGAAAATTACTATCAATGTAATCGGTGTCCTTGTAAAACAACATGAATCAAAAATAGTTCTTGGAACAGCTATATGCATTACAAATTTCCAAATTGCACAAAAGACAGACTATGATAGAGGTGATTGTGACTGCATCTTGATTTTCACAAACACAACAACAGTTGAAGTCATACAGTGCATGCATGATGAATACAAATTCATACCAACTAGCACAATTAGACAACTTCTTACAAGTGAAGAAAACTATGCAATTGGATCTGTAGCGGCACTTGTGGTGGGAACAAAAAGAACTTCTTTCCAATTTTTTGTTGAAATAAAAGATGGCCATTCAGAAATGGACAAAGCATAGGTATTTAAATATTCCTCTAATTCTTTATTTCATTGCAATTTACATCAATTACTGCTTACCATATTTTCAACTAAAGATAAATGTTCAAATAAAAACATGCATTCACAATACAAGTACAAATACACGAGTTTGGAACATCATTTCTCTTCAATGGAAGAACAAATACGCCTCAAACAATATCCTATCATGTTGTTGAGAAACATTGTAAAGAGGCGAGAATCAAAATACAACACTCTACAGACAACTCAATCAACATATATTAGCAAATTGAATAACAAGAGGGCCTTCGAGTATCTCAACAATTTGTTGCATTCAACAATTGAGGTAACTAAGGCATTTGATTATGTCAGCAATTTGTTGTATTCAACATTTAACACAATCACATTTGCACCTATGCAATTATACACTATTAGAAAATGATTAAAAAATACATAATATACATCTTCGTTATATTTTGCAGATTTATGGAACAATAAGAATAGCCAATGCATTTTCAAATCCATTTCAAGCTTTCTGTCCAAATTGCAACTACAAATTTGATATATATGGAGAACTACAAGAACAAACTGCCTTTTGTATTAAATGCAAACAACAAGTTGCATATATCTACTCTCACTATTTGAAAGTGATTTTGACAAGTGATAGAAAGAAAACAATGTAACGTACAATGGATAAATCTATTATGCAACTCTTGCTTCCCGAATTACTAAACATTTCTTATGAAGAATACATTGATGACAAATCATCAATTGTCTTCATCCTAAGAGACTTCTGCAAAAAAGGACATTTCAAATTGAATCCAAACAACCTCATAACCAATGCACAATCTATTGAAGAATGATATATACATCTTATATCCAGGTACGCTTGTATTTCACAAACATTTAGCTTCATTTAAAAATTCAATTTCTATACTACATTATCTATTGAAAGATTATCACATAAAATAAAAAACAATGTCCTCATAACCACCTTCAAACATTTTGCTGCAGAAAGGAATGTCAAAAAACACTCGGGTTGTCATCTTCAGCAAGGAGAATAACTGCCACATCTTCAACAAGGACAATAAATATGTAATAGTTCTATATGTTATAGGATTTTCATTTCATAATTAATGACTACAACAAACAATAATATAATTATCTATTACCATTTGTAGTGTAATGACCATACTGGTCTATAAAGAGACAAATGCATATTCTTTACTTTTCTATGCATTTACACTCATACTTATTTCTACTTTTCTATGAACATTGCTATGCATTTACATTCATATATATTTCTACTTTTATATCTAAATTCTTCACTTTGCTATGCATTTACACTGATATATATTTCTTAGTATATGCAATTATTACTACTATGTTAAGCAATTCTCAAATAAACAACTCACATATCCTACCGGCAGGAATCGGATGCAATGCGTCTCTTGTTTAATATATCTAATCTTATCTTAGTTTTAATTACATTTATCTTTGTACAATTATTTTATCACTAACTTTCTTTTTTTCTAAATCATTGTCTCAGGTTAATTGTGTGATAGAGGGGTTAGACCCTACAAATTGTGGAATTGAACTTTAAATTTTAAATTGTCTACTCATTCCCTCTTTCCTACTAGATGCTAAGAGTTGACTTGGAACATGTTTGTGTGACTATTCATTGTGTCCTAGTATTTAAAAACATTCATTTGTACATTTAAACATTAATCCAAGAATATTGAAGCATTGTTCAAAAAATCCTAGACAATTACAAGGAGCATTCTAGGAATGTTTAGATTTGAAGCATTAAAAATATATATGAGTGCATCAAAATCATTTAGAACACCCACATGCTTGAAGTGTCATCATCGATATTCATTCATGATTGTAAAATTGGTCCAATCAAGAGGGTCAACATGGAGAACACAACCCTTGCAATTTGGTGATGTAGTGCCCCTCTTGTTTCATCTTGTTAATGTGAGATAGATGTTTTAGCTTCATGGTTTCCTCATGATTGTTACGGTGATTATTTTATGGCTCTGATTGGTGTGTATGAACCACCGCATGTTTGCGATGAGATTCCTCAACATGTCGATTGTTGGAATATTGTATATTTACATGTTTGGTTATGATTGTGCTTCAATTCATTGAATTGCATAATTATGTCATGATTAAATGGGATCCTAATTGTTGATGTTTAGAAGGAATGACTTATTTAGTGATTCATATGATGGATGTATAGATGTCATTTTATGCTTATGCTATTGAACCCTATTGGGATGATTATGTTGTGCTTCGACTAGATACATTGAGCAAGTACCCTTGATGTGTGTTGAATGGTTACAAGTACAGGGTTATTCCTTCACCTGGCTACACAAGTGTGAGTTATTTCCCCAAAGGTGGTTATTTGAATATGTCACATTGGGCCACCTTCATATCCATTCTCTAGTTGTACTCGAATCGAGTACAATATGTATCATAATTGACCCTATGTGAACCCAGATCCGAGTTACGAGTTATCTTAGAATCCTTATGTGTTGTGAACAATTCATAAATGCCTGATTTAAGTGATGGTTTAAATTCTATGTTTTCCTACAAATGAAATATTAGGAACTTAAATGGTTTTGATATTTATTATTAAAATATTCTCTATGCTTCGAGAAATGGGAAAATAGAATGAAAGAAGAAATTAAATTTATCTATTGTTTAATCTAAATTTTAAAAATTCCTTGAGTTGGGACTTGTGAGTTATGTTTGATTTAATTATCTTGATTTAATTCTGAATTTCATAAATATACCATCATAAATTGTCACCCTTGACAATTTCACTTTATGTTTTGTCCTCCTTAATTTACTGGACCTAATTAAGCACCTAATTTCATAAATTATGGATTTTAAGGCCCATTTGTGCCATTTTTTGAGAAATTGCAAGCATTGAACAAATGCATCCAATTGATATATTTCCCCCAACACTTAATGTCTTGGAAAATAGAGCTAGGACCCATTCACCCTAAGGCATATGGGTCCCCCTATTTTGTTGGGGACCAATTTTGGATATGTTGGTGTCGGCATTTTAACATTCAAAATTCAAGTTGCAAATGTCAGCTTTTGGGATTTAATTTTTGAGAAATTAGAGAAATGCCTATAAATACCTAGTTATTGCATCATTTGAACATTAAGTGAAATTATCTAATGTAACATGGTTAGGTAAAATGACCAAATACAATTGAAATTAACTAAGAAAACAAGTAATTGATCATACTAAACCATATTCAATAAGATCCCTCACAATTACTAAACAAGATTCAATTGAAATATGAAATATCAAAGTAATACAATTGAAAACCTAATTAAAAAATGCAAACCTCAATCCCATTGGGGATTAGTGCTAGAATTGATGTGGAGTGCTTAGCTTCAAGCCTAATCCATGGTTAATGATGCAAAAGCTTCAAGGGTTGATGATAATGGTGATTCACAAATGTAGTTGGCTTAAGGATGAGTATGAAAATGAGTATCTAGTTTGGTTACTTGAATAGTTGTGAATGAGAATTCATTTAAAATGAAAACTATTTATAGATTTATGGAATTCAATTCAATGGTTGAGGTTGAATTAGCTAATCAATGGATGAAATTGAAGGAGAGAAGATGGCATGGATCAAAGATCAAATCAAGGGTTGATAATGACTAATGACATGGATCAAGGATTTTAATCAGAGGTCCAAATTGTTTGAGACAATAACAAATCCCTTGATTTTAGGAGCATGTGGGGGATATTTCTATGTGGAGGGAAAATATGTGAATTTTAAGAAAAAGAATATTCTATCAGAATATTCTTTGAATAATTTAAGGAAATTAACCAATTAAACAATTTAAGAAATTATTTAATGTGCAAGTGGAAGGAATTAGAAACTTTAATTAAACAATTAGGAATTATTTAATCAATGAGGATATTTATGACATTTAATTAAATAACTTGCATTATTTAATCAAAATAGAAGAAAATTAGTGTGAGGGTGATGAATTAATCAAATAAAATTAATTATTTGATTAATAGGAGAAAATACTAAATTTAATTAAACAATTGATATTATTTAATTAAATAGGTGAAAATAGGTGAATCATAAGAGAAATGGTGTTAATAATTAAAATCTCAATGTGTGATATGCTTAGGACATTTTTAGGTGTCTACATTTTGCTCTATTTAAAGCGAGGTACCGATTGTATTGCTTCAAAGAACTAATACTGCTTAGACTAACACTACTCATATCAAAAAATTTAAAAAATTGACTTTTTGAATGTCCCACTATTCCCTAGCAATCGATAGAATGTTGGTATGTTGCCCCCTCAAAAGATCGAGAGAAAAAACTAGTTTTTGGGTTAAGGTCATGACAAAGCTACAAGAATAGTTCGGTTACAAAAAGGACAAGAAATAAGTCTTAGGACCCTGATGAAGCACCCATGGCAGGCTACAAAGCAAGAAAATAAGGGTACAAGGCTAAAACCCTGGTTTGGTAGTGCATATATATATGAATTTGGGTCAATTTCCACCTCATTTGCACACTTTGATTTTGAGAATTCAAAGAGAACTTGCGATTCTAGCTTAGATCTCCTTCAGAGCACCTAACACTATGGCACCTAGAGTACTTCCCCCACACTGCACAGATTAAGTTCGCGAGTTCCAACGACCAACTGACTCAAGACCACTGGTATGTACCTCGAGAATCTTCTCTTGCACACATTTCTAGGTAGTGAAATGTAGGGTAGATTAGGTCACTAAAAGGAGTCACTATTTGGGCGACACTTTTGAAACCCAATGCGACGCCTCTACAAAATAGGTGATTCCTTTGCATTAGGCATTGCTACTCTACATATGCATGAGAATTTGAAAATTCTTCAACGCTTTTGCTTTTTTTTTATGTGTTTGCATGAAATATAGTGACGCTTTTGCATGATTTCAAAGGCTCGCCAATGCATAGCAAAACTTCTACATTTTGACAACGCCTTTACAAGATAGTGATGCTATTATAAAATAGCGACACGTTTTCCAAGCCAACAATGCAATGCCTTTGCAATAAATGCTCACTTTTGCATTTTGGGGATTCTTACTTAGATTTTTTTCTAAAGTTTTAGTAAATTGATGTTGTGCGTGTTATGCGTGTAGGAGATCTTCCATCCTCTACTTTCATAAGAGAGGAGACCATAGGTTCAAGAGCGGCTCACCAGATTAGGCAAGTTTGACATCATGTTCCTAGGACTGGTCAAATTGTATCTTATCACCTTCATGCCAAAGATCTTGACACATCTAGCTCTGATGACAACATTAGTAGAGCATTGGCACTCAAAGACCTCTTCATTCCACCTTTTGACAAGCGAGGCGATAGTGACCTTAGAGGATGTTTGGAGGATCCTGAGGGTACCAATCCATGGTGATGGGATCATTTATGATGTTGACGTCAACCTCGATGCCATGTTTGGTGTGCTAGGAGTTGAGGATCTTCAACTGGAGGGAGGTCAGATTGACCTGCAATGGTTCGTTGGTCGATCTAACAATCTTGTTTAGGTTATTGTGGGGCTCATCATGGGAGTCATGGTTCTAGACAGGAGGTCATGGTTATTTAGCCTAGGATGGGATGTGGTGCTTCAAAGGATTATGGAGGACATCTGTGTTTATGCTTGGGGTCCTTGCATTCTAGGTACCTTATATCATGACATGCACCAGGTCATATATAGAGATAGAGCTAGCATATCCGTAAGGGTGAATTTGTTGCACATATCGTCATGGAAGCACATTTTAGTGCTCAAACCAGTTGTGGCTTTCAGGGTTAAATAGGAGGAGGACCCGATATCATATTGGTATGATGGGATGACCACCCTCCACCACATAGGTGTAGGGGACATAGTATACTGGTAGCAAGTCATCGACATTGAGAATCAATTCATATAGAGGTTGTGGTTGCAAGCAAAGGCTTGGGATGACAATGTTACTCACTTGGGATACTATATATAAACTCGATGGCTTATGGGTCGATCTATTCATATCATTGAGAGATATCTTCTAGATCAAGTTTCTCTCTAATTTGGGGAGTAGTAGGATGCTCCAATAGATGAATACAAAGTTGTCTATGTGTAGACATACAGAGAGATCATAGAGTGGGGACCTTAGATAGTGCCCCAGATTGCTATAGATGACTTTACTTGGTTCCTTTTTCATGGATTTATGCAGGTGGGCTCGATGATCCTGGTACTACACTAATACACAATGCTTGGTTTTCTCAACACAACCCTATTAAACTTACATATCCAATAGGAGTAAATGTAGGGGGTAGGGGTGTCAGAGGCAGAGGTGGAAAAGGAGGCAGAGGAGGCCGAGGGCATGTACAAATTCTAGGATAGGTGCCAGGATAGGTACCACAAGGTCCACCTACAGGTCCACCACAACATGTGCCACAACAACACATAACAGTAGTAGTGTCTGGGGCTTAAGATCAATGACTACAAGCAGTCACTCAAGAGTGGGATTAGAGGACTACCGAGAGGTAACAGGCTCGTCAAGAGAGGGATTCCTATATGCATGAGAGAGATACCACTTGACATGAGTGAGATAGCTTTAGACAGGAGTGGGATCAAGCTTGTTTGAAGAGGAACCAGGAGAGGACCTAAAGACAACAAATAGAGTTGCAGGTGGCATAGGGGACTACACATAGACAACAACTCGAGACTGCCTCCCAAATTCAGGGTTAGATGGTATCAACTTCCCTTTATGGATAGGCCATGGTGGAGGCATCTTATTACAGGACCGTGTACTATAGGCAGGTTCCTCCCCACAGGCGACGACTTGATTTTTCATAAAGGAGTGCTTTGGCTCTGAGTGGATCAGTGGGGGATCCATTAGTTGGGTAATCACAAGGAGTGAGTCCCTCTAGTGGGTATCAAACACCACCAAGGGGACCTGACAAAGAGGACTAGGGGAGCAAGGGTTAGTTCCATGTACAGATGTACATATTTTTGTATCCATATAGTCGATGCAAATATGATTCATGATTTATATTCATCCATTAGCTATTTTTGATAGCCTCGTGTATATTTTGAGATATATCACACACTTTGATATGTATCATGACATTCATTTATATATATATGAGATAATTGATGATGCAACATTTATACTATGATGTCGTATTTCATGCTTACAAATCCTATGTGATGTATGTATACTTATGGATGTGTTATGTATGGATGCATATGTTTATGAGATGTTATGACATGCTTATATGATGGATGATGATTATTTCCTTTATTATGCTCATGATATGATGTGGATGCACATGTACATGTATGTATGATGATTCATGTATGCGGGATGGATGTAAAGCAAAACTATGGATGACTTCCTTGTTAACATAATGTTGTCATTGATGTTAAAGGGCATATCAGTGGAAGCTTGGGTGTCATTAAGTTTAGAGGATCAATTTCTAGAAGAGTCGGTGAAGGATGATGAAGATAAGAGCATGTATTTTCAAATGTTGCAAATTTGCTCAAATGTTGCAATATTGTCATGCTATTACAAAGGTCACTTCTATAGGTTTAGGAAGAAAACATGAACCATATTTGAAGTGGGTTTTTTGAGAGCTTTCCAATAGTATAATTTGTAGACCTTGATGACAAGTTGTGCACTTAGAAGGGAATTAATTATACTCTTAGTCATATTAGGGTTTGCAGATAAACCCTAAAGATTACAGTCATGGCAAATGATCAGATTTTATATTTTGATGTTGACTGTGTATAGGTGGTTGTAGGTCTTTTAATTTATAACTTAAGCCATCAACATTGTTGTGATAACCGGCCTCTTGCCCTAGTGTCTACTAGTGACAACATTTTATGAAGTTTTGATACCATCATCGACTCTGACAAAGTTAGCAGAACCTTTGTCCTTCTCGTCATTGGCCACATGGCAGGTTGTGATTGCATCCCCACAAATCCTTCACATCGCATTTTCATTCTTCATGTATTATGTATTCTCGCAATGTGCGATGAAGCTTGATCAACGATTGTGATCAAAGCATGGAAGATCTAATGGCCATCGCGTGATGTCTTCACATGACATTTTGGAGGTCAACTCGACAAGTGCATTTGGTGATATACGATGTAAGTAGATTATGACATCATCATGGACAAGTGGAATGTTGTGATTGCATCACATGAGTTCTTCACATCGTGAATTATATGTTTATTGGTTAAGGCATTCAAGTGATGAGCGATCAATGGCTAAGGTCAAATGATGAGAAATCTGGCAGTCATCACATCCATGATTCACATTGTTGTTGTGAAGCAAAATGAAGGAAGGCTTTTGTGATATGTGATGAACAAGAGATAATGGAAGATGACATCAACAATTACAAGTGGCAATCTATGATTGCATTGTAAGCAGTGTTCACATCGTGGTTATGCTCCTTCAAGTCATAAAGCCTTCAACGATACACTAGAAGGTTGTGATGGAGATAGTTGGTGGGACCTCTCTCAAAAGAGCGATGAAGCAATAGAATGGACAAGTGTCCCATGTAATAGGTGGTGAATTACATTTGCATCACATGGTCCCTTTGCATCACGATCAACCTCTCTTTTCTCGCAAAAGAAGTTGCGATAGGAAGAGGTTACAATGGGAGTAATGACCAAGATCCTTAGGCGAAGATTTGATAGATATCGCTGCACCTTTTCACATTGTGTAAATGAAGAATGAAGTCTTTGTTGC
>VDFB02060722.1:0-21927 GCA_007258455.2 Sequoia sempervirens
CCAAGAGCCCATCCATGCATTCAACAATAGATTTCAGAAAGCCCTCTCAAGGTTACGCGCTCCTTATGTCGTTGCTGACGCTCGAGAAAGCTACTATTCGGCACTTGATCCTTTGACTGCAATGTTCGTGAGATCTCCTCCCACTCCAACAGACATAAATCAAGCTTACGCTAAGGCTGTTGAAATAAGTCAGGGTTTAGGACAGAATATAACTGGGCCCGTACTCTACACTGGCCTAGCTACGACAAACAATCAAGTGCCAATGTTCGGCTCAACATGGAATCAACAAGTTCCGGCGTTAAATGCGATCCCACAGCCAGCTTATCAAGTTCAAGCACCATCAAGTCAGTTAGTTCTCCATCCTGGGATGCCTTTGTCCCAGACGCAAGTCGCACAGCCTGTTTATCTCCAAAACACAGTGCCACCAGTGGAGAAGGAAGAGATAAAAGATTTAATAGAACAAGTGAAGAGGCTGTCAGCTGAGGTGACTCACCTCAAAAATCAAAATAATCAGACGCAAAATATGCCACGAAATTATCAGGCACACCAAGGTGCTAACCGAGGATATCAGAATAATCCTCCAAGTCATCAGGATACCCATCAAGGATACCATCAAGATAACAGTCATGGGTATAGAAATAACAATCAAGGATTTCAGAAGAGGTCCTGGAATACTGGGCCCAACAATGGAGGTGTCCCATCACCATTGGAAAATCCGCCACCTCTTGAAAACCGTCCTGCAGATAGAATTTATATGGCCGAAACTGCCTCGTCAGGATGGTGTAGGTTACATAGCACGAACCAACACTCTGAGCTTCAGTGTCGCGAATTCCAAGTGGTGGCTGGTATTCTCAAGAGTGAAACAAGGAATATGGAGGCCACAGATAACCCTCCAGTTACAGGATATGAATTAGTCCCAGCACCCAGATATGATCAGGCATTGATAATAGAAGATTGCAATTTCCCGCCTGAGTTTCAGAGTTACACGCCCCCACCAGTTAATCACCAATTTCCATCAGCTTCATCAAATGCTCCCGTGGGGATGCCAGAGTTTCAAATACCGTCAGAAGTTCACGCCACGTATGCATCACTAGAAGAGCCTCTTCATAGAGATGGTTATGTTTTTCCGCCTCTCAACAACAGCGTCTTGGTAGAAGGAAGAGCCCCTTCATAGAGATGGTTATGTTTTTCCGCCTCTCAACAACAGCGTCTTGGTAGAAGGAAGAAGGGAGGTACAAGCTCTTCAGACTACTAGAGGTGAAGCTCCTAAAGTATATCAGAGGAATTACCACCAACAACGCGAACCTCTGACATCATCGATACCTCCAAATAATTTTACAACTCCGCCACATCCCAACGCAAGCAATAATCCAGGTCTACCAAGAGATTCTCCAGAGTACAGATGACAGAATGTAACGCAAGGCGGAGGAGGACAACAAGCTGTTCAGCAGCCAGTTCATCAAGTTGGGCGAGAACAAAAGGAGGGTCTTCCTAGAGAGGACGTGAAAAGACTTGGCTCTTATGTGTTAGAAGAATTCAAAAGGATGAAGGTTAGTCTCCCACTACATGAGTTAATGAAGATTTCAGAGGTCAGAGATACAATTTTGGGAAGTGTGTATGAAATGCCCGTTGCGAGGAGTACGTCCCAAGAAGCAACTAGTGCATCAAGAAATCCTCATGTTGTCACGCAGTCTCATCCAGCACAGGAAACGAATATGGTAGAAGAAGTTCCTTACGCGCCATTTGACACTTGGGAAGCTCCGCAACAACCTCAAAATTTTGTAGGTATGGTACAAGGTTCTTCAAACACTCCTGAAAAGTCATGGATTGAAGATAAGAAGAAAGTTCGGTTCAATATTCCTGCGGAGCAGAAGCAAAAACAAGAGCAAACACAGAATCTAAAAGAGGTTGTTCAAGACAATCAATTTCAATCAAGTAGAAAAGCCTCAGCAAATGAAAGGAAGAAGCCAGTGGTATTTTATCAGGGAAAGGGTGAGCCAGCCCCATTTCTGGTTTCAGTTAGAATTTTTGGGAAATTGTTGCATAATTGTTTGATCAACTCTGGTGCATCAAGTAATGTCATGCCTTTGAAGGTATGTCAGGCGTTGGGTATAATTCCGCTCCAGACCAACAAGAAAGTGACTCAGCTGGATAAGACTGAAGTTCCAGTTGTAGGAGAGTTAAGTAATATCCATACGCAACTAGCGGCGGATCCCAGAATTCAGAGTCGCATCAACATATCAGTTGTGGATATACCAGATGGTTATGCATGCTATTGAGCAGAGATTGGTCCAGAAAATTGAATGGATACATTGCGACTGACTTCTCCCACGTGGTTGCCTTGGAGAGGAGTTCCAAATCAAATAAAAATTGAAAGTACACCACGGCTCAAATTAATGATTACAGAATGTGGTGAAAATAGTGATGTTTTGTTCGTGGAAACTGATTTGGGTTCATACAAGCCTGTTAAGAAAGAAGTCTTCACATTGCAAAGCTCGGAGGGAGAGAAGTTTTTAGAAGATACGCCTGCCTTCACCGGAGTGTTGATTGAAAATGATTCAAGTAGGAATGAGAATGAAGGGACATTCAGAGATTCTGTATTGAATGATGTAAAGCAAGAGACAGAAAATGCCTCCATCAAGGACTTGTCATTACCCAATCCATGTAGAATTCACGAAGCTTTCCATTCAGAGAACACAAGTGCCATGAGTAAGATCTTCTTGGAGCAAGTTCCAAAGATGACTCCACAAGTCACTTTAGAGGAAGAATGTGAAGAAGTCAATTGGGGAGAGGAGGACCAGATTCAAACAAGGCTATCTCAGTTGACGCACTTGGAGGGGAAAAGGAATGAAGCTTTGGAAGGTTTGGCTAAGCATCAAAGAGTTATGAACAGATGGATCGACAAAACATGGTTGGACCCCTATCAAGATTCTGAGATCCTGGGAGATGATGCATTTAAGTTACAAACAAGAACAGGAGGGGATATCCCATTGCCGGACGATGGGAGATTCCTCAAGCATTATTTCCAACCCTAGGTTCTCTCCAAGAGTCTACTTGTAATATATTAGATTAGGTTTGCTTTCCCGTTTGCTTTCCTATTTTCCTTTGTTTTGGTTTTGGTTTGTTACCCTTTGGGTTTTTGGTTTGGCGTTTCCGTCCCTTGAGTTGTCCGCTCAAGTGGTTTTGGTTTGGAATGGGCAAGGATTTTGGGTTTCCTCGCGGTGAAGGGGGTGATGATGGTTTAACTTTCACAAACGCGGTTTCTTTCCACTGGACTTCGTGCGAATTTTGAAAAGACTAAGGTTGTTTTCCTCTTGTCATCATCCAATCTTGATTGAACTCGTCTTGGGAGGTTAACCCGTTATTGTGTCTTAACACAAGAGTCTAAAGATCCTAAATACTTTACCTATCTCCACTCTCGAGTCATTTTGGCTTAGGAAAGGTCTTGGCAAGTGAAAATCTTACATCTTGCTTCAGCGCCACTACAATTCTCGAACCCATTGGAGGCTTCATTGCCTGCCAGCCAATTGAGGAATTGACGGAAAATCAAATGGTAAAAGAGGAAAATGTTGAGAAATATTATGAAATATTCGCTTTGGGAACATAATGAAAGTAACTCCGGGCTATAGACCGCCGGCAAGTGGGAGCAATATTCGTGGAGAATTGTAGGATAACCTCGCTGGGCTATGGATGCCCTGACCGGCAATATTCGTGAGAATTGTAGCATAACCTCGCCGGATGAGCAAATAGTTGAGCCCACCTTACCTTCATGTTGCGAATCTGTACCTAAAGCTTATCGTATGATGTGTGTGATAATAAACCTATTCAGCCAAGCAAATAGTTGAGCCCACCTTGCCTTCATGTTGTGAATCTGTACCTGGTTTATCATACAGTTGTCATTTCCAATAAACTTCTTCACAGCCAAGCAAATAGTTGAGCCCCTCTTGCCTTCACGTTGTGAGTCTGTACCTGAAGTTTATCGTATAGAACAGTCTTGCTCCATTTCCTCATGCTTTGTTTTCTTGAGGATACTGGACAAATTAAAAGCTTTAGTTTAGTTGTAGTTAGTGAATCTGCAAAACCAGAAAATCCTTGGCTACAACACTCGAAGTTTCTCGCAAACCTTGTGCCCTTTCAGCTAAGACAAAAAGCTAGGAATTAGTTTAGTTTACTTTTTTCAAGCATTTGTCTGCACAACAAGGGAGCTCCCCCTCCTAATTTTAAGAGCACTCATTGCATAGTGTGCATAGTTGTCTGTACCAACTTGCACTCTAGAGGTGTTAGTTGTTATGCCAACACACAGGGTACTTGGGATTTTCAATAGGCAGTCAGCAAGGTTACTTTACCTCATTTTGATGGCAACGACAAGTGTACAGCTAGGTCATGGGCCCAAAAGTTGGACAATTACTTATCTTTGAGGCCTATGCAGGAGGATGAGGCCATCAAGTTCGCTACCTTGCACTTAGACGAATTGGCTCATAACTGGTGGCATCATGGTATGGTCACCTTACAACATCATCTTATTACCACATACCATGAGTTTACCAACAAATTGATCGAGCGGTTTGACAGGAAGGACCCCGAGCTGAATTTCAAAGAGCTTGCACAACTCAAGCAAGTGGGTAGTTTGGAGACCTACATTAGCAAGTTTCAGAGGTTCTCCATGATGGTGCCTAGCTTGTCAGAAAGGAGGTTATTTATTCTATTCACAAAGGGATTATTTCAGCCCATGAGAGGATGGATCAAGGCTTTTGATCCCCTTCATTACAGGAGGTGATGAAGAAGACGCGAAGTATGGAGTTGGCTGCTCCAAAAAAGCAGTTTTCTCCTAAAGATATTACTTCTTCCAGCGATGAGATTCCTCAACAATCAGTTGATAAGAAAAGAAATCAGCAACTAAGGTGGATGAGGAGTCACAGGATGAATTGAGGAAGAAGCAGTTGTGTTACTCGTGCAAAGGACCCTATAGCAAAGAGCATGACTATCCTTTGAGGCCTAAGGGTAAGGCCAACCATATGATGTGGGTTTATTATGAGGAACTGAATCTAAAATTTCAGACCAACAAGCTATTACAGAAGAGGATGAGATTGGAAAAGCCTGTACAGAGTTTGGACCTGATGCAAATTTGTCTCCTTTAGCCTTATTTGCTAATGTACAGAAAGGGACTTCATTTAGAATCAAGGGAATGGTTAATGGACAGCGTTGCATTGCTATGCTTGACATTGGAGCAACACATAATTTTAACAATGAGGGGTTTGTGGCCAGATGCAGACTCCAAACAGAGGACTTTGTTGGATTCAGAGTTAGAGTTGTTGATGGATATACCCTCACTTGAACCAAGCGGATATGTAATCTCACTCTATTCTTGAATGACTATGAGTTACAGGCTTACTTCTATGTGGTTAACATGCATGAGATGGACATAGTGTTAGGCATGAAATGGCTTCAAGATATTGGAGAATTTACCCTCAACGTACCTAAAATGGAGATAAAGTTTAAAATGAATGGTAGAGGTTATGTGTTGAGGGGAATTGCAAATAGGAGCTTGTGTTCTATCTCTCTTTGTAGAGAGAAGAGTGGAAGGAGAGAGTTGGCTGTATAGGAGGAGTGCAAGTTAGTGCAGAAGTTTGATTCTACTCGTTGCTCCAGCAGTTTGGAGATGGATGACTCAAATCAGCATGGAATAGTTGTGTAGTTTGTGAATAATCCATTATTTGAGTCTGATGCTGGATTGGTTTATGACAATCCACTCTTTGAGCTTGATGTTGATCTCCTCCAGGTACCAATACAAAGTTGGGCGATAATCGCAATGTTTGTGATCCTTCTAGTACATCAGGATTCTAGGTAGGGCTCTTTGAGGAGTTTTACAATGTGTACACAGTGCGGAGTGCCTACAATTTTGTTTTTAATTCACATGTACACGATTTGTTTCAGATGCACAATTTTGATGCGCACGTGGTGGAAAGTTGGTATGATATCTTACCTTGCGCAAATATGGGAAGCAAACTTTTCCAGCATTCTGAGTCACTTCCCCTTGAGGTTCATACTCCTGAGACACCTGATATTGAGGTGGAAGTGGTTCATAGTGATTTGTCAGTCATTCTAATGTTGGTATTGCAAGAGTTGGTTGGTGATATCAGGGACATTACACAGTTCTTCCCTTGGGATCCAGGTGGAGTGATCCTTTAGAGGGTTTTCGTTTGGCAGTTGATATTTCTTGGGGACAAGCAATGTCAGGGAGGCAGACTGTAATGTCCCCTTTTTAGCTCGTTACCGTTTTCTGGTGGATTAGCCTATTCGTAACCCTCATAGGCTAATGGAGATGGGTAGAGGGTCCTGTTTGGCAGTTATATAGTTGTTTTCTCCTCCAGAGTATAGTTTGGTTCAAGATTGGCCTTCCTTTGGTGTTTCAGGACTCAGTTGTACATATCATATTAATGATAAATTTATATTATTTGAATTATTATTAAAGTTTATCTTTAATAATAATCAATTATTTTAAAAAGGTACATATCATAAAGTTATATTTTAACTTTATGTCAAAAGGGGCCATTAATGACTTAAAAGATAATTAATAAAGTACCTAGTTGTGGGCGCCCAATTAATGATATATTATGAAGTCAAAAGCAGAAGTAAATGAAAATATATTTTAATTGATTTAAAAGCTCTTTGGGGATCGAGCCTTTTGGAGAAGACTATAGAAGGCACAAGAGCTATTCGCCATTCATTCAATCATTTTATACTTATGCTTTTGGTGAGTTTGTCATGAGAAGAAGAAGAACGAGCGTTTCTGCAATTCTGGTCATTGAGAACATTGTCTCTCTTTGATTTCTGCATTCCTGAGGTTGTGAAAGAATTTCTGAAGGTTTGCTTATGAGTTTTGCTTCATTCAGAGATCAGCATTGTGCAAAATTGTTGAGTATTCAGCAAGGATTTGAGCATAATTCAATTGTGAAGATCATATATTCTTGGTGGCTGCATTTACTAGCTGTTGTGCACATTTCCCCTAGGCAGTACAGGCCCTCTTGCTGCCAGCCATACCATCTCAGCTCTAGGCGTGTGAAGTTAAGGACAATACGCCTTGGTTTTTGTGCATCATTCTTCACCATTGTTGGCATCCAGGCCCTATAAGTCATTAGCTATCATTTTGGGGGTGGAGAAAACAATCTGGAAGGCAGATCAATCATCTCAAAGGTTTACAGTTGCTGTCATGATTTCCAGAATTCATCAAAATAAGTTTATTCAATTTACAGGCATGAATTACTCTGTAAAAGGCATACAATATTAATCTGCTGTTAATAAACATTCTCTCTATTTGCTGCATTAATTTCAATCTTGAAAATTATATATATATGCCTCTTATTTATGTTCCTGGCATCATAATACAAAAAACCATAATCATTCAAAAACACAAAAAAATACAACAGTTGCATTGGTAAACTCGTCATAAGAACAGGAGGGTTCTTATGTAAGAAAATACCAGATTTACATGGAAACCACAATAATAGCAATCATGCACCTCGAAGAACTTATGAGGTTTTAAATTATTTATCACTAACTCCAGTATCAAATCAAACTCCTGGATAGTCTTGTGTTTGAAGTATCCACCCAAGGAAATCATGACCTTGCAAATTCGATATCCTGACATTCAGGTCCCTAGTAAAGGGAAGTAGTAAAAACCTTTTCCATTTACTTCTTCCAGAAAGGTGAAAAAGCAATCTGGTCAAGGGGCATAATTGTTAAAAGTAAAATCTATGCATTCAACCTAAGTGTCCAATTGTAATTCGTTTCCCCTTTATGATATTTGACTAGTAGGTACCATGTTAGTCTGGGGCTCCATGCAGGTATGCATATGCATTTGGCTTTTAGATTCTCTTAGTTATAATATTTTAGTTTTGGCCATTTGTAAATTACTTTTGAAAAGAAAGAAGAGAATTTTTTAACTTATCAGTAACATCTGAATCAGTAGAGGAAAAAATAACTATATCTATGCGCCACTGAAGAGCACACAACAATTTTATTTTTGTCCAAAGTACATCTAGTCACAAACCGCCATTAAGCCATCTAAAATAAATCTTCAGATTATAAGGAAACTCACAAGAGTCGAAGAGTTGTTATATTTCCTATCGCCTTTGGGATGGTACCAGTCATCTTGTTCCACATGAAATTCCTTCCAAAAAGAGGAAAACACAAATATATGTAAGAACCATAATTTTTTCTACATTTCCTGTCCTATAAATCATAGTAAATCCAAGAATGTAATAGTGGGGTTACATATGCTATTCAGTATATGTAAAACTAATCAAAGAAGGAAAAAGGATTAACTTTATATGAACTAAACTTTTGTTACATCCCGATATTATAGCTACTATTGTATAGGGCAATTGATTGTAATGTTTGAATCTTGATGATGAATAAAACATGGTTGATCTCGTTAATAAATGAATGAGTTCTGTTTAAATGATGATTTCATTTGATTGTTACTTCTAAATGATTAGTCTTGATTAAATGTTGCATACAATTATAGAATAATAGTATTCTAACTTGTGAGATGTTTTTACCTTGTTATGAGCATATGACTGCCGGTGTCATGTCATGATGTGCAGGTATGAAGACTGTACCTCCGGACAGAGGAGAGACATCATTCGGGGAGGAACTTGGTCGGGTAAACAGTAACGATTACCAAATTGAGCATACACACACATACTATAGAATGAGTAAGCCAAGTCTGTTTGTCGAGACAACGGTAAGTCATCCGTAGGCTTGTTTATTGACCATAAGGATTTTAAATTCACTTCTTTATGCTTTAGGGAGGTGATTGTTTAAACGTTAGACTTGCTATACAATGACCCAAGTATGAATGATGTGAATGTTATGTATGGGAACGCACGTACATCTATACATTGTGAACACATATTTATATGTACAGACATATCAATACATGTGTACGTTAAGCAGATGGATATGCTCATACACGTGTGTCGACATGTATGTACACATACATACGTATAAACAGGTGTATATATGTACACATTCCGTTTGATATCTGTAGTGAAAATAATATTTTATAATATTGCCTAGCAAAATTACATAAATATTTATGTATTAATGTATATATTAACAATGTGATTATATGTATGGATATATATACATAAATACATAAATGTAAATGTATTATATATTTATATATTTAAATATATGTATTAATATAAAGGTAATATTTATATATATATAAATATATATATAGATCACGATATAATGTCGAAAATATATATATATTATATATTTAGAAATATTACACCTAATTAAAATACATATATGATTAAATATATAAATGATTAAGGTTAAAATGTGAAATGTATAAATTAAATTGACATAGAAGAATATTCAATAGAATAAAAATTGAACTCAAAGGATTTAAATCCTTTAGCCATAATGAAATATTTCGATTTTAATCTCATTATGGAAATCGGGTCTTTTGTTTGAATTAATCAAATCAAAGAGAAAGTTGAAATGTTTATAATGAACATCTGAAATATTTAAAAAGAGGAAAGATACGTTTTAAGCATGAAAATCGCGTGAAAAGCCACGCGCAGGAAAAAAAAACGCGTTTGAAACGCACAGCCAGAGAATAGGTCAGTGAATAATGGCCGACACTATTCCTAGGGCATCAAAAATGGCGAACGTGGAAGCTTTTAAACCTTGATCTAACGTGTATAAGTCATTCATTTAAATACGACTGGCCAAAAGAAAACGTGTGACGTTTTTTAAGATAAAAGTTGAAAAATTCTTCTCTTGCTGACTCTAAGGAGGTCGAATCACCTTCAATTTGATGACTTAGGGTTTATGAATCCGCCAAATGTCTTTTTAACAAATTCTGGGCACTTGTTGTCAATCTGCATGCCTTCTAAAAGGGAAAACAGTTGCAATTCGGGCCCTATATAATGACGCCCTTCCATTCATTGTGAACACACTTTTTGAACAATCTGAGTTTAGTGTTTTCATTCCATATCTATTTCATTGTACTGCCTGAGTTTTCCTGTATTGCTGAGTTTGATAAGCACAGTAAATTATTTCCAGCATTTACCAGTCACAGTGAATTAAGTCATTTTGAGTTTAAAGTGAGGAATTTGTATTAGCTGAGTAGGAATTGAGTGGTGGAAACACGTCTGAGAGAAGAGTTATAGGAGTTCACTATAGAGTGAAATACTATCATAAAAGAAGCCATATTTAGCTTAAACCCTGGAAGCTTATTTGAAGGAGAATCTAGAAGAGCAAACTTGGAAGGAGAAGCTTTAAAAACAGGCATGAATCCTCCTAGTTTATAATTTTTATTGAAGTGTTGTTTCCTTTTTAATCTTGTGATTGCTGTTTTCAATTAGCTCTAATAGGAAAGAACTGTTTTGATGAATAAATAAAGCAATTCATTTAAGAAGAAAATGTGAAAAGGATTCAATGATTAGGGGGAAATTATGAAAAAGGGATTATTTGGATAAAGAGCTTAAGGGATTAGATTGTTTCTCTTGCATTAGAACGAAATAATGGAAAAGATAAAAGAGAAGGATTTATTTGCATTTTAAATGGTTTTTGCATGTTGTGTATGATCTCTATATGTGGGAATACGTAGACATACTTATTATCTACTAGGATCGAGATGATGGCAGAATCAAGTGAAGTCTTTTAGCTTAAGTTATTAGGATAACTGAGACAAGTTAAGTACTCCTAGGATAAAGAATTCCTAGTTAGGAGAATTGATACAAGACACTTGAATACTGTTTTCATTTCTAGTAGGTTCGTGTGATTGTAGGATGTCTGGGATGACGGATTCACCCATTGAAGGACAAACCTATGCGTAGAGTAAGGAAGCCTTAAGTCAAATCGGCCCTGAGTAGTGTTTATGATAGATGACCTTCATTCGAAGTACTGAATGAGAATACTTTGGCCAAAGTAGTGAAAAGTACGACATCCACCTAGATGTGAGATAGTTGAGACTACACTGTCAGTTCATTGTGATCCGAGTACTAGATCGAGATTGTGAAATAGCAAGGTTCTAGTTGAGTAGGACACAACACTATGCTTAGTTGGTAATCGTTAAAGGATACCCTACCAATCTCTTCTTCGAAGGGAGGGCCGTTCATTGCAAAATGATCATGCGGGGGACCGCATTATAAGTCCGTGGTTGGCGGAAAAGCGCCCGAGTGATGTTTCTCCTCCACAGCAGCGGCCGATGTACCAAGATTTGAAAGGACGGACTCCTGGACCTTCTTACTTCTATTTGTGCAAAAGCTTACGAGCTATGTATGTAACTGTCTTTTAACTCTGATTTATATTTGCAAAGAAACATATTGTAACTTGTACGTGTTTATCAATAAAGAAAGGAAGAAATTTTATTGAATTATCTTTGTTAGATGTTGCTTTTACATGTTTAAAGTGAGAATTGGAAAGTTTTTAATTTACGCAGAATTGGTCGTACATTTTTTTAATAGAACTATGAAAACTTAATGACACAATTTCTAGGTCTTCATGAGCAGATCATATACCCAGTAAAGGAAGCTTGACAATCAAAATATGACACTCATTGAAACTTGAACTTACAAAATTGTAAGCTGTTGTAGTTGTCCAATTTCTGGAGCTAAACTTCCTGTAAGATTCAGATTTAACAATTCCCTGCAGACCCAATATTGAAATCAATTCCAAACTCTGATAAAAGAAATTTAAAAGCTAAAAAGAATTAACAATGGCATCAATGATGAAGGGGACAAAAAGCTTCTGTAAATTCTATAGAATAAATTGATCTATCTCTTAGAAAGTTCCAGATACAGAAAAATAAATATAAAAAAAGATATTCACCCTAATACACATCATGTCAAATGAATTATATTTTGTTGATAAAAAAAAAAAAGAAGAATTGATTGCACTCTTTTGAATCATCCTTTTTGTGCATTGTTAAACAACAATAATTTTGTCCCCTTGTATTCTAACTCACAGTACTAAAAAGGGTGGCTGCAAAAGATAACAATGCATAGACAAGTTTCTGGAGCGATCATTTTAAATGTCCATTTTCACCCGATAGCCAATGTTGGCCTGATTCTTTATCTGGGTCTAGCTCTCTTCATCACCATTATGTGGCGATTTTGATTTCTTCTTTTTCACTTCTTCATGATGGCTAGACTCATGTAACAATCCTCTTTTCCGGTATTCTCATCAAGCTCCTATTCTCCCAACATACAGAGCTAATAGTGGAAGAAAACTCCATACAAAAAGAGTTGCAGCATGGACATTTAGCTAAATTTACTTTTGATTCCATATTTTCCTTTATCATCAATTAAAAATCTCTTTTAAGTTTCTAAAATTTCAAACTAGGCTAGATGCTTATAAAAATCAGAATATCTCAAATATGTCCATATTAAGAATCTAATTAGACAACCTTGATGTTTGTATCCATTTTTATATACCCCATGTTATAATATCAAGCTTTATATTGTGAATCTATGTTGATTTTATAAACATAAGTCGTAGAGTAAAACATCCTCATGTCCGGAACTTTCTTTCACATAAATATTTTCAAACGTAACTTGAACACATTTTATCTGATATATCTATATGCTTTGTTGCTGATTCACTCCCTGGAAGCCCTATAATCAAATCTGAATTGGGATTTGGTTCCATGCCAATACTTTCAAGGTTTGCAATTCCAGCCTGAAATCACAGAACCCAGAACATACCCATAGGGATTCTGGAGGATTTTTAGTTTTTTAATTATTTTAATTTTATGTTTTTTGGTCTTCATGTTTAACTATAAAATAATATCATGTTTAACTATAAAATCCCATACTCTGCTCAAAAAGAATATCCAAATAGAGGGCCCCAAAAGCAACTATAAAATAAAGTCATTTGCTCACAAACAAATCATCTGATTTTGTCATTTCATTATTCCTTTCATTTTGGAGATTGAAGCATTCAAGGATGAAAACCTTGGTGTGGGCGATCTAAGGATGAAAACCCTTTGGTTTCTAGGCTGAGAAAAGGATGGAAACCCTCTTGTCATTGAGATGATTTCATCCAGGAATCGCAGTTGAGTGGAAAATTGATAGTATTCCCATATTTTCAATTGGTGTGTTTTGGTTTGGTGTTCAAGTTTGTAGCATCAAACTACTACTGCTCTGCAGCATCATAACCTGTTGCTATTTTCTATTGAGTGGTCACACAGCCTATTATTGTTGTACCTACTACAGAGGAGTGCCACACTACAAACCAAGTTCTCGTGGTCCTACTTTGGCATCAACCATCACATGTTGTGAATAAATTTGAATAATTTGTTTGGTGTGAGATTTTCCATCACTATCCTGCATTCATTTCAGTATTTTTAGTATCTAGAAATAGTAGATTAATGACTTGCTGATTGGTGGATACCAGAAAATAATCATTGAGTGATATTAAGGGTTTCAAGGAACATTAATTTGTAACAGCAGTTTGATCTAACCTCATTTGTGTTTATAACTGCCTGTGATATTCTATCAAATGTATTCTTGATGTAACATATTGGATAAGTTCATGTTGGTGTTAAGAGTCTCATATTAACCCTCTTACAACAATAGTTTGTAATGATTAAATATACTCATTATTGCTGATCATAAAAAAAATCAATTACTTTATTTAATTTAGTGAATTTGTAAGTGAATGTCCCCATTAGTGAATTCATAAGTAAATGTTTCCCTTTGGCTTGTTCACCATATACTCTAACCAAAGCCACAAGACATTGCTATAGAATAGACCATTGAGCAAGGACAAAAGAGTTATACTATGCAAGTTGAAGGTAAGGACAAAAGAAGACGTTTATTAACTTCTAATGAGTGTGTATGCCAACAAAATATTGATGAAGTCGAGGAGGAGCATCAATTACTTGTTGAATGAAAAGAACCCAAGATGGAAAAGGATGTCCCAATCCAAGAGCTTTCCATCAACCTTCCCAAGAGTGAGTTATTGTCATATGTGGTTGATTTTCAGAGTAGCCATGTTGATAGTCATGCAATTAAGGAGAATATTTTAGTTGATCTTAACTCAGGAATCTTGAGTCACAAGGATCATTGTGTTGGTGATCCCTCGACAAATTATAAATCAGAAAAAGAAGGTAAGCACTTTGATTACAGCCCAAGGTTTGAAATAGATAGTTGTATTTCAAATTTACTGCTCTATACTATGTCATTACAAGATTTTTGTCATCATGGAAATAACACTAAGAATGGTGAAAGGGTGAAGGCTATGACTTGCAGTAAAGGGAATATAGATTTGTTGACTTAAATTCAAAAACAATTATGCATGTGAGATTCAAGTAATATTTTGAGGCACAAAAAGGATAAAGGTTGTGATAAGATCAATACCATTATTTCTAATTAATCATTCATACCATGCATTTGAATAAAAGGAAATCCATGGAGAACATAAAGAATACGTTGTGAATTCTAACAGACTTATGAAAGTTAGTGCTTGCAACTCATGGGTCTCTCCCTAGAGCTAAATTATATACTTGAAGACAAAATTATGAAGCTTGATATGATCTATAGTCTAATCTCAGCCTAAAAAACTTCTCATAGGGGGAAAACTACTGGAGTAACAAGATGCTTGATGTTGGAAGATGGTAAGCAAGATAGATGCCATTTTGATATTTGAGATTTTCCAATCAACTATAGTGTAGTGTTTAAATTGCCTCTAGGATTTTCACTGATTAGATAATTCTATCAAAAGATAGGGAAGAAATTTGTGGTAAAGGTCAAAAATATTTTTCCTATTGAAGAAGTAGAGAGGGTCATCACAAAAATGTACAATAGTATCCACAAGCAAGTTAACAAGGAAGAGAAATCCTACACAAAAATTGCAAGATTCAAAGGAATGGAGCTCCAACTTGATGAAATCCAACCATAACAAGAAAAAAAGTGAAGAGGATTCAAACAGATGCTCATTTGAAGACCCCAATTCATAGTGATATCATAGTGGTGCACCAAAAGCATGATGGTGAGCTCATTTCTCAAATAAGGCAATCTGTTTCCTTGTAGGAGTTTGAGGGTGTCTTCAAGCTTTGGGAAGAAAGCATCATTTATCATCAAAATAAAGAGGAGCATATTGTGGGATGGTTGCATTCCTTGCCTAATCCAAATTTGAATTGAAAATGCATAATCATGAATCTCATCATGAACCTCCCCAAGCTAGTGGTCACATGAACAAAGGATATAATACAGATATAACATGTTTCTAATCCTTCATTCACATACTCTTAAAATTTCAACCCAAAGCGCTACCTTACAAACCCTTTTGTTCGAGTGCTAAATGTTGGTCTAGATAATGTGAATTTAGGTTATATTTTAATAGTAAATGTTGTGCTAGTAAACTCAAATAGAAATTGCAAATACATTGTCAAAGATTTGCTTGGCCAAGCGACCTTTGGTCAAGTTGTCAAATGTTGGTCCAATGAAACAAAAAAATTTGTTGTAGTCAAAGTAGTCAAAAATTTGTTTACTTACTACCATCAGGTAGTGGTTGAGGTCTCCATTTTGAATACATTAGATAAGAAGTTTATCCAGAAAATAAACACCACATTATTCGTATGTGTTCAATTTGTATTTCCTGGGCACTTGTGCATAGTGTCAAAAATGCTTGGAGGAAATTCATATTTATTTTTTAAAGAGAATCAATTTGGGGGAATATTATTGAATTTGTTGAAACTTTTTGTAAAATAGCTATTAGATCCTCTACTTGTCTTGTGAGATGTATGATACATTGTGATTTGAATTGAGAAAATATCCTTTTGACAATAGGTATACATTCAGTAGAAATCAAACTTATCAATTTTGGTTCGGCATGCAAAGAGAACCAAGTAGTTTATTCTCATATTCAAAGCTGCGTTTATAGACCTCTTAAAATTATTCTTGGACTTCAACTACCGAAGTTCTGGAACTCGAATCACTGCATTTGATAGCTCGTCGGAAAGCTGGGCTAATTTGGAAGAGAATGAATGTAACTACAAGAAAAAATAGCCAAATCTAGACCTTCAAAGAGAAGGGCACCCCTGGGCTACAGGGGTGCAAATTTGCTTTTTGCCAAAAATCTTCATTTGTTTGATCTCTATAATCTCTGTTTTGGCCACTGAAATGACCATGCAGGAGTATAATTTCCTCATGAAGTGCTTCTCCATCATGACATATCTTGTTCTGAGTCCCTAGTTCAGGTTTTGAGCTCCAAGTACTGTTGTGACCTTTTCACACATCGCCCCATTCAAGATGGGGACCCCTAATTTTTGCTCCATTCTAGTCTTTTTTGGCTTTGGTTTTGTCTCTCCCTCTCTCTGCCAGTCTCTTTTCTATCTGCCTTTCGAGGGATGTGTCCGCCATTGAGTTTAAACATGAAATTTGGCCAAGTCGGTAAAATTAGGGTTTGTACTTTTCTGGTCAATCTGTGGTCAAGCAACGTGAGTAAATTGAAAATAAAGACTAACATTGCTGTCAGTATGATTCCAACAGGCTTCCACTGAAATTTCATCAGATTCTGACTACTTACTATTTTTAGTAAGTGTGAAATTCGGAGCATTTTCTCAACATTTTCAAAGTTTTAATGATCCTGCGATTACGTTATCCGCGGAATCTAGCGCTCGTTCCACGGATAACCCCCCTATGAAACTTGTCCGTTTCTAGGATTCGTGAAGTTCAAGCACGCATAACGAAGTGATTTTCAAGCCACCTCGAAATGCGTTCCTAAGTCTCGAATAGTTAATTCGAGCATTCCTCATAACCGCGAAGACCTTCGAAACGCAGATCTTGAGGTTTCACAGTGACTTAGCTTAATTACTTAAAATGCGCAGCAAAAAAGGCCTCGCCTAAAGCCAAAATTGGCTAAGTCTGGAAAATGCAAGGGCGCTAAATTTAGCGCCCCTGCATGCAGTGAAATTTCCAAAAGTGCAATAGCGCTAAATTTTAGCGCCATTACACTTTTCTTCGCCACTTAACTCTTTTTCATGTCTTTGGCACGTTTCTTCATGTTTTCGCGTTTTTCGTCAATCGTGCCACTTTTCGTGCCTAGATTTATTGCTCGACTTGAGTTAGGTTTTTAATTTTCCTTTTCACTTAAAAGTATGATTCGCCATTTTCATTGTTTACATTTCATGTTCTTTTCTTTCCTTTTGCTGTGCGAGTTTGCTTCTCAACTGTAAATCACGTTTTTGAGGTTTTGCATTCTCCTTCAGCACTCTTCGCGTTTTGGTTCGGGTAAGTCATTTACTTTGTCTTCTTCTTTCGTTTTGTATATGATCTAATGTTCTTTATATGCGTTTTTAGCTTTGTTTTTATTTTACCCTACGCATTTTGTTCTTCTCCATTCGCGTTTTTCTTTATACGCGTTTTTGTCTTTTGTTTGCTTCTCCTGCGTATTCCTTCTCTCCATTTCGCGTTTTACTTCGCGTTTTCTATTCATTATTTGTCTTCAACGTGTAATGAATGGCGAGTTTTGTTTCCAGACGCAATGGAACCCTACGCATTCTCTCCTTAACTCTTCCTCCGCGCGTTTTATTTCCATTCTCCGCCGTGCCTTTCTTTCTAACGTTTTTGTTATTCATCACGTTATTCATGTCACTCTCTCCATTCGTTTTGATGCGAACTTTGAGATTCCAAAGAGGGTTTCTGTTTGATAGTTTCTTTAGCAATTCAATGCGTTGATAATGATAATGATTTGCATCCAAAGACAAACCAAATTGTCTTCAAAAGCTTTCATGATTCAAACAAATTACATTTGCCAAGCACGAGCGCCCTCGCCATTCATTCCTACATCTGCATTTCAAAATTGTCAAAAAATGCAGAAGCGCTGAATTTTAGCGCTATGACATTTTGAAAAGGTAAAAATTTTCCTAACACTGAAAGATGTAAGGGCGCTAAAATTTAGCGCCCTTGCATCAAAAGTGATCTTTCAGAGATGTAAGGGCGCTGAATTTTGGCGCCCTTACACTTTTTCCAAGCTTTCTCCAATCCTTCCCAGATAAGCTTCATTTTCGACCAGTGCACTCCTGAGCCTAGTTTTTCTGCCTATGTGCATCGTTTTGCGTGCCTCGTCATCCGCTCCATGCTTTCCCATCCTCGTGCTCATTTCGCGCTTTCCCATGTTTCCTAACAATTAATGTTTGTTCTGGCTAAACGGATTGCAGCCTATTTTCAAAGATCATCAAGTCAAGATTGATCAGAGTTCCAGTTCTTTTTGATGACTGCTACCAAGCCTCCTTCTTCTTCGAAAGCAAAAGGCAAGATGAAGTACAAATATCAAGGTGTCTATCCGCCGACTGTAGTGCTTTCCAAAGTCGAAGAGATAAAAGACACAGAGGTTGGTCATCAAGACTTGGTTGACTTCGCAAAGCTAACCGAGACGAAGCCTCTTCCTGATTCAATGAGAGCGATCGTACACAGCAACCTCCATTTGGTGGCAATGTTCCCCACGGCTGCGCACAATACCGAGTTTGTTCTTCAAGTTGCGTCTCATTACATCAGAGAAAGCAGAAGCGTGATCGACTCTTCCGGGCACGAGATTCTGAGACTCGACCCCGACTTCTTCGATATTGTCTTCAAGGTCCCTCATATGGAGAAATACATTGACATCTCTATATCAAAAGCACAGAGACATGCTGATCCCAATAAAGCTAAACAAATTTTGATAAACACTCAATGGTTAAAGCAGTTTAGATCATATGTTTTCATTTATCGAAAGCGACTCTCGAGAAGTGACTCTAAAGATGACGCCAAGCGATATGATCACGCTTCTGCTGCAAGGAAAGGCTTCTGCTAATCATCCACTTTTCACGATTGGATGTAAGGGAATACACGTGATCACAAGAAGGCCCATTTACATGACTTCTTACCTGGTGTACGCAGCAGCTATGATGAGACAATTCCCAGGTCTATCTACAAAAGGAAATCGGATGATGGTGCCTGTGTACAGATATTTCTATCAATTGGAGTTGAAGGAAAGCTTTCATCATTTCAGACGGGTCACTGATGCTTTCTTTGCGCCTTTACTCTTCAATTTTGATCCAGCTTCAGAAAGAAGAAGAGTATCTGATGAGGCTTATAAGGTGGTAAGTAAAGTTGGATGTATTTTTTTCCAATTCCCAACGTTTACTTACTTGAGAGTAGGCTGCTACACTGGTTGTCCCTACATGCTACCACGTTATCCTTCGGATAAGTGGATTCTCATGGAAACATGCAGACAGTTGATGTCAGTGCAGAAAGAACAAAGAAGCAACCACAAGCGTGGGTTCAAGTTCCCACTGACCATCGACCGATATACTATCCAAACTGCACAAAAAGCTAAGTCTGTCTATGCTGAAATGCAGATCATGACCATCAAAACCTACAGGTATAGGTTTGATTTCAACTACCGAGATGTCAGAAAAAAGTTGCAAAAAGGTCACCAACACAGGTACCGTTTTGAGGACATCTGGGCAGATTGTAGAGATGAAGAAGCCATTCGTAAAATGGACTATTGTAGGTTGACTGTTCAACAAATCAGGGATCTTGGTATTGCTGACCTACCAGAGGATTTTGAAGATCCAGGTGATATCATGAATGCTGTCTATGATGAGCAAGGCATTGCTAAAAGGCCGTTGCCTGCAATACAATGGTCTAGGAAAGAAGTTACCAGCATGAGAGAAAGGTTGAGGCCAATCCTAGCCAACACAGAAGAATGGTTACATAAACATGGTTATGCAATGAAAAGTTTCAGAACAGACTCAGAAGGAGAGGAATCCGAAGCAGAAGCTCCCCAACAACAAGAACTCCGTGACAAGAATAAATCAGCGGCCGTTCCCACTTCTTCGTGAAGAGGTCCTAGGATCAAGTTCACTGTTGGCAAGAAAGATACCCAGGCTGTCCGAGAGACAGAAAACACAGAATCTAATCCATCTCGCTCTAAGGGTAAAAAGTCTATTCTAGAAGAGATAGATTCCGATGAAGAAGAAACTTCAAGCGACCAATCCGCTGAAGATGAAGATTCAGTAGAAGCAGACTCCGATGCCGAAGAGGTTTCTGAAAGTGGGCAAGAGTCTGATGAAGATTTTGAAGAAGGATCTAAAGGTGATTTTGAAGGTGAACCAGAATCGGAGAAACAAGAGGGTGATCAACAGGAACCCGGGCATGACCAAGAAATAACTACTCCTCCTGAGAATGTAGTTGAAGAAATTCCCAGAACATCATCGCCTGTGACTTCAAATGTTCCTCATACCCCTCCAGATTCAAGAACTCCTCCACCTCCTATTCCCTTGTCACCTATTCCTACCACATGCATTCCTGCAGTCGAGATATCCCCCATCCCTACAGCATCAACCCAACTTGATACTCCTTCAATGACAAGTATCCATACGGTTGATATACTGTCAAGCCCTCCATCGTCCATTCCTAGCTTGTCTTCGCCAACGTATGATATCACTTCTGAAAACAAATTCAATCGTTTCATGAATGAGTCAATGCGTGATCAGCTCAATGTGTCAACTACAGGAGCAATGATGACAAACACTTCTCCAATTGTCACGATACCTATGGTGAGTTCAGATGTGACAATAACTTCAGAAGTAGCAATGGCGACTGAATTGACAGTAAATCCAGAAGTTCACACTTCCTTTCTTCCTCCTTGGCTAATATCTCAAGTGTCGAAGGGTAAAAAGCAAATGATTTCTCCAGAGGAGCTCGACCTCAAAGAGATAGTTCTTCCAAAAGCCAAAGGGAAGAAAAAGGCAAAGGTATACTCAAGGTTGAACGTTGATAAGTCTGGCCGCAAGTATGCTGAAATTGGCATACCACCAAATGAAGAAGGTGATGTCAATATGGAGGACTACACAGTAACAAAGGTCCAGCTTGGAAAGGTTACCAATGAAAGTGCAAAAGCCGATGCGCAAGTCACTTTGGATATCTTGGCAGGAAGGCTGGATAAAGTAGAGCAAGCTCGTAACATGTACAAACAGAGGGCAGAGCATTATGCCACTGTTGTAAAGAGACTTGCTGGTTCTCCAAGTAATGCACAACCGCTGACAGTGGTAAATATTGAAGACCCAGCTGTCAAGAAAGCTGAGAAATTCACCTCCAAAGGCAGGGTGTTATATGATTTTGTTGAGAAGATCATCGAACACGGATCTCAGATTATATTGGCTGTGGACGAGAAAACTACCTTGTTGGCCAAGCTCACCACAGAGCTTGATAAAGAAAAGAGTGTACTTTCCCAGGAGCGCAGAGACATGGAAAAATTCCTGTTGTCATGGTCGGAAATGAAACAGGTAAAGCTCAGCAAATTGGTGGAGGTTGGGGTAATTCCTGACAAAGAAAAATTTGTTGAGGTAAGAGAATCACTGAAACACAGAATTCAAGTGGTTCAATCTCTTACAGAAGATCTTCACCAAGTACAGGAAGATGTCGACGGGCATCGCACCATTCTTGAAAAAGGTATCAAAGAGTTTCCTAGTCAACTTCTTGAGGAAAATCGTATCTTCCTGCCAGCCACAGAAATATCCCAGATCTTCAAGGAAGCCATCATGAATTTGATTGACAGTTCAGACTTCTCAGAAGCTTCACTGAACATCATTTGTGATACAAGGCTCACTTTGGACAACCTGAAGACGCATCTTGACAGGTGCAAGAAGGTTCACTCATTTGCCATGAGATCAATCACGAGAATTCACACCATTGTGGATTACACCGTTGGTCCAGATGAGAAGTTTGTGCAGGAGACTAGGAGGAAATTTGAAGACTTCCGCGCCCAATGCAAAGAAACATGAAGCAACCCCCTATTCTCCAGTGTTAGACATTTCCGGTGCATCCCATTATGCATCTTGTAAATATTTCTCGACATTTTCGAATGTCTTTTTGTAAATTGTAATTACACCAAGCTCGAAGATGTAATATTTTGAAA
>VDFB02060723.1:0-24255 GCA_007258455.2 Sequoia sempervirens
AACTAACTTTTTAACTTTATAATATTTAACACTAAAATAATATTTAAACATTATTTTATAACTTTAGTGTAAATATTAAAATATTTCCAACCACCTTACAAAAAGCATTGATGAGGCATCCGAAACAGAAACTAATCGAACCAAAGAGGCTACTAATGACGAGGAAAGATGTCAAGTGCCAAAACGGGCACTTACTAAAAATAGTAGTGTTCTCCAAGAAATGTGGAGAACAACCCAAATGAGCAGAAATACAACAAAGATCATCACCACCATCCCAAGGACCAAAAGAATATCAACACACCATTGGACGCTAAGAGAAACCACCACTGAGCTCTCCAAGAACCTTGGAACTCTCCTAGTTCACCTAGAAGCCTTCGAAAAACCCTGAAAACTAGTCAATGGTCACGGAACATGGCATAAAAATGGGGACATTATAAGCACCCATTCTGTTGAAATTCTTAAAGCTCTTCAAAGCATGCATTTTTTGTAGAGCAACTGCACGAAGACGCTCGAAAGGCCCAATTTGAAATAGCATTTAAGTATTCTCCTTCAGATGATGCTTTCCCTACTACCCATTTGAAAGTTTCAAAAGTATCCTCTGGTGTAGAATTTTCAGATCTCATTTATATAAAATTGGTGGAGCAACAACATGGTGGTGAGCTCATTTTTCACATAAGAAAACCACTGGATAAGTTTGAAATTGTAGGAACAAAACAAACGGCTGGGTTAAATGGATCTAAGGAGTTTGCAAAACCTTTATAGGAGAATATTGATCAGGAAGAAAAGCAACTTGAGAATATTACATCACTAAAGGAAAATGAAGTCATCTCATAGCCAAATAAATTGGGTAGATGGGCATACAAACTCCCAAGGATGATTTTGGATCCTGGTCTAACAAAGATTATCATTCAAGAAAAGTCAAAGCTATAGGATTTGCATTGCTTAAAGACAATTTTGGAAAGTGAAAACTATCATGTCCCCTTTCCCAAAAAGAATAATTAAGAAAATAACTTAATAATAATATTTTAAGTTGGCCCCAACAACTTTATTTTAGGACAACTTAAATATCATTATTTTAATAAAATGGCCATCTAAATGGGACATCATAAGGCCTCATGTAATATTTAATTTTAAAAGTATTTTTCAAACACTTAGAAGGTAAAGTTATTTTTTAAACACTTTAGATAGAAGAAGCATTTTTAAACACGTTGAAGGGAAAAAAGAAAATTTAAATTGAGGGCCCTAAAGGAATTTATAAAAGGAGGGTGAATGGGTCATTTGCATCATTTGTTGTTGACATCAATTCCATTTCCAACTTGGGCACTCAAAGACAAAAACACTTCTGTGTGGGAGATCCAAAGAAGGAAACCCCTCTTGGTTTCCACTGTTAGATTTGAGAATGAAAACCCTCTTGTCCATGTAAGGTTATTCCATGCAAAAAATCACAATTTTGTTGATTATTGAGATTTATGGGAAAATTTCAGTTCATGAAAGAATGGATCAATCAATATTTGCAAGCAAATCAAGCTAATTTCCATTATTGGCAATTGTCAAGGAGTTCGAGGGCATATTCCAGCTGCCACAAGGAGTATCCAACTACTGTACAACATTTTGCAGCTACCATCATCAATAAACAATTCAGGTCTGAATTTTGTGGGCATCCTTGCTGCTATGCAGCCCTTTTCATTGCCTGTGCCTAGGTTTCCAACTGTACCACATTCCAACTGCCCTACAACTTGACCATTGCTAGTATTTTCTTCTTTTGACAGTTGTATATCCATTTGTTGCAACATGGTTTTGGATCATTGCACTTGTAGTGAAATTGCAGCACTTTATTTTGGTATTTCTGTTGGATATCATTTGTTTCAGTACCTAGACATTGATATTGGTTGTAATCAGTTATTTTGTTGCTGATGTACATTTCCTATATGCTGTACTTTGTGATCAACTATCAATAATTGAGGATTTCTGTGAAATATGCCACTTTGCTTTTTCCCAAAATTTTCACAACACAAACCAGCACTACGCCAATGGTTAGCATTAGCTACCAAAAGATAATCAAACTGAATATGACCTACACCAAGAATGTTCACCAAGATCCTTTGTAAGGTGAGGTGATAGCATATGGCGATGGATTCTAAGCAACAACTGAATTTGAATTTCAAACTGAAATGGAAGTAGGCGGTGATCCATGCATAAAGAATTCCACACTGCCACTTATTTCAGTGGGGGGAAAGATTTTACAATGCAACACAATTCATCCACTTCTCAGCAGGCAACCACTCAGTAGTGTGGATTTGCCACTTTTCAGTGGGTGAAATATGAGAGATTTAATTATTCTTTTCTCCACACTGGTGGTAAACCATCCAGGGGTTACAATGTGTGAAAATTAACACTAATAAATGCAGCAAACAAATGACTAGAACAGTACTACTGTTTACAGTCCTACAATATCAAAATAACTGCAAAATTACAAGTGTTTTACAATAGTATCAAAGCACAATGATAGAAGATGATCTCCCACACTTATAATCTCTCAAATATTGAAAATACAAGCCAAAATCTGAACTGATATAAATCTGATATGACAAACAGCAAACTGAAATTATGAACCAACAAACTATGAAACGCCAAAATTGATCAAATCTCTTACCACACTCCACAAACTCCAGCCAAACTAAAATCTCACCAATTCAATGACTAGGCGACCAAGAAATAATCAATTTTCAAGCACAAAACACTCCCAAATACCCTGCTTGAATTCCAAGGCATTAAATACATGGTACGGCCCTCTTGGAAGGGTGATTTTTCAAGATAAAATCATACACTTCAAATTAAAATCTGAATTTCTACAAGAAGAGTCGCCATTAGTCTAGAAAATGTTTGCATCAATACCCAGAACAAAATTAAAATCCTTCAAAGAGCTGCGAGTGAAAATCTGCTTCAGTTGTATCAACACCAGCAATACAGAAAACTGAAAACATCACCAAAATTCGGCAACATTGAAGCTCAATCTGCTAGTCTGAATGAGAAGCAGCCATAATCCAATTAGGTGTTATCTCTCAAACACGAAATTGGTTCTATGCTAGGAGGTATGCATTCCTCGAAGCCAAATTCATTAAGTCATTTCGACAGCATAACATTAGCATAAACAATGGATGATCAAATGCTGGAGCAAAGTCTCTCTTTAATAGAACTTGAGGTGACCTTTCGGATTCCCCAAATTTCCCTCCAAAAAGGGGCGCCCATTCTCTCTTTTTTGAAATATTTTACTTTACAAAATATTTAATTCCCCCTTAATATGGCATCCAAACTCCAAGGCAAAATAAACATTATAAAATATCAAATTAATGTCTCCATGAGGCGTCCACCCTTGAGTACCACCTTTTAACACAACTTCAAGTTATTACATTAGGCCAAGGGGTCAATTTAAAAACATAACATTAATGACTTGAAATAATTTATTTCTCCAAATATTGCACCTTTTGTTAGTTTTTATGATCAGATTAGATAGTCAAAATTTAATTCAAAATCAGACACAATAACACAGCATATACCTGGGAAAACCCTCCACTTGAGGGAGAAAAACCCAACAACAATATATCACTTATATATTGAATGTCAACACAAATGTCTCCTTTACAAAGAGGCTGATATGAAGGCCAATTAGAAGCACCACAACCTAATGCTAACAAGGTAATGCAATCTGCTAATAATAAACTCAGCCTTCCACAAAATATCGATCTGCACTTGATGAAAAACTCGCACTTATATATATCGAACTTGTGATGAACAAATGAATGAATGAATGTGAAACAATGAAAGACCATCGAACATATATACAAGATGAAGGGAGAGGTCGTGACTCTTCAATACTACAAGTCGGCCTCCTTGAAAAGTCGTGTCTCCAACACACATGAAGTCGGCCTCAAGGAATTCACAACACCTCATAAATTCGTATCTTAGCAATAATTAAATATTAAATGAATGAGGCGCCTCCTCATAACGGATATCATCATAAATTAAATAGCCAAAGGCTATTATTTAATTTATCCATCGATGCAAAGGAGATCGGGCTGGAAGATAATCCGACACTGCGCAATAACATCAACACTCCCTCTCAGCTAGGGAGGATACTTCCAGCTGCATAAGACATATCACCTCATCGTGATGTCAACACAATGGCTACTCCCATATGTGGAAAGAATATCACCTCATCGTGATATCAACCATCATGGCTACTCCCATGGATGGTAAATGTGCACAAGTACTCATCACTCAACGTGACGTCATCACCTCATCATGACATTCACCATGGCTACTCCCAGAGGATGAAAAACCACAAGTACAAGCAAATCATCACGGACTATCTCACGTGATGCTGTCATGGAGTCACACACATGACATCCACCATGGCAACTCCCAGAGGGTGGAAACAAGGGCTTTCACCTCAAATCTCTCTCACAGAGAGAAATGCATTAACAAGGCCTTGCCTCGTCTCTCACCCGAGGAGAAATGCGATGAAGATCAGCGATCTTTGAGACTTTCCTTCTCGATTTCAAGGGATTCACGTCTCCACCATACCAAAGCGTAATGTTACAAAACTTTATCTGGAGAGCTTAAAGGTGTGAGAATGTCTTCCAGCACTCCGTGATTATACGATATGCGCTTTCTTGGCCGGATCGCTTTTCTGACAATACTATATCTACGATATAATGGTATTTGATCTCAATGTTTAGTTAGTCGCCGAAACACTAGATTAATGATACTATAGCTTTGATTATCACAATGGAGTAATGATCGACTCCATTGGTTGTCCAAAACAATCTGGGAGCTTCAGAAACCCTGCTTCTTCTCCGGGCTTCCCGCAAACAATAATCGGACTGTTGTTTCGGTGCACAAAAGGAAGGCGCTTCCTGCTACACCAGGATATCATCGCAGACCCCAAATTGAAGCAACATCCAGAGGTGCTCTTCCGATCAGTAACACACACTGCCCAATTAGAATCAGTATATCCATGCAGCTTCAACTCTACACCAGAAGACTACCTCAATCCATATCCAACTATGCCACGCAAGTATCTCAGGATATGCTTTGCTGCAACTATATGTATTTGCCTTGGTTCGCACATGAACTGACTAAGTGCACTCACTGCATAGCAAATATCTGATATAGTATTGAGTAGATACATCAATGATCCAATCAACTACCTATACATCATGGGATCCACCAGATCTGAACTACCTACAGCCTCTCTCAACTTATGCAAGTTGGCCTCCATAGGAATAGACATGGATTTGCAATCCATCATACCAAATCTCTTTAAAATATCAATGGTATACTTCCCTTGACTTAGAATGATCTCATCAAGCTTCTACCATACTTCTAAACCAAGGAAGTAGTGCATGAGACCAAGATCCTTCATTTCAAATTCAGAAGCTAACTCCTCCTTGCATTTGATAATGAGGTGATCTTCTCCAGTAAGAATTAAATCATCAACATAGAAAACCAAGATTAATGCTTCGCCATCAATTACCTTGGAAATTATGGTCGGCGCATCATTCTTGGAGAGCCAACTCGGCATCAGTAGCGATCAATCCTTTAAATTTGCCAAACACGAGGAGCTGCTTAAAGACCATACAAAGCCTTCTTGAGCTGCCAAACATGAGACTCCTTCCCATGTACCTCAAAGCCATCAGGTTGCTCAATATATACCTCTTCCTCGATTACACCATTCAGAAATGTTGTCTTCACGTCCATCTGGCGAATCTTCCATCCTTTAGATGCTGCAATAGCAATGATGGCCCTGACTAAAGTATAGCGAGCAACTGGAGCAAAGGTTTCCTCCTAGTCAACTCCCTCTTTCTCAAACAATCCTCTAGCCACGAACCTAGCCTTGTACTTCTCAATGCTCCCATCCGCCGCATGCTTGATCATGAAGAGCCACTTAGAAGAAACAATAGATTTTCCTTCAGGTCTAGGTACGATGTCCCAAACATCATTCTTGAGAATGGATTGATACTCTTTAGCCATAGCATCTCTCCAAACTTGCTGACTAGTAGCTTCCTCAACACTGGAAGGTTCTGACTCAATAATTTGACTCATCAATGCAACATAGCCGGAAAACTTATGAGGTCTCTTACTTTCTCTAAATGTTCCTCTCAGGGCTGCAAACCTTTCTGCCTCCTGCATTGTTTGCCTAGCCCAAAGAAGTCTTTTTCTTCCAATCACAATATCTGTACGCCCATCAGTAGATTCCAAAGGCTCAACTGGATCTTCATCTTCCTTTGGATCAGTAGCCTTCCTCTGAATCTCAGGAGTATGGTCAAATTCCATATCCTGAGGAGACTCTTGATCTTCATGGTCTATCTCCATGTCGATGCCCTTAAATCTCCTGAATGCAACATCCTCTTCAAATGCTGTAGCATCCCTCTGCGATCTCTATCAGCTTACGGCGCAGATCTTAATTTTGTAAGCTTTTGAAGACTCACTGTAGCCTACGAATATCCCCTTCTTGCCAGAAGGTTCCAATTTTGTCCTTTTATCTTTTGGTACATGAACATACACTGGACAACCAAAGATCCTCAAATGGACAACCAAAGATCCTCAAATGACATACTTCTGGTTTCACCCCTGTGAATGCTTCTTCAAGAGTCATGTACTCAAAAATGCGGTGAGGGCTTCTATTCTGAACATAAACACCTATCCTAGATGCTTCAGCCCAAAGGAAGGTTTGCAGATCTTGATCATGAATCATGGCTCTGGTTGCTTCTACAATAGATCTATTCTTCCTTTCTACAACACCATTCTGTTGAGGAAGCTTCTAGAGATGTACTCTCCTCCGTTGTCGGATCTCAGAACTTTGATCCTCTTCCCAGATAAGTTATTTACCTGTGCTTTAAATTCTTTGAACCTCCCAAGAAGTTCCTCAGATTCTTTAGATTTCAAGAAATACTCCAAGTCTTTCTAGAGTAGTCATCAATAAAAATAATGTAATACAAGAAACCACTCAAGGAAGCAACAAACATTGGACCACATAAATCGGAATGAATAAGATCTAGAATACATTTGGATCTACTTTCACAACTATGAAATGGAACTTTAGTATTCTTACCCAATGCGCAACCTCTGCAACTGCCTTCATGCTCCTAGTTGAGTTTCAGAAGGCCCGTAACCATCTTCTCCGTGGTTGGTAGTGCTCGAAAGTGAAGATGAGCCAATCTTCTATGCCAAATTTCACACGAACTTGATGAATCATGCAATAGAGCCTGAAGTGGACAGATGCAAAGTTTGTAGAGGCTCTCATGACGAACTCCAATCACCCAAGCAGTCTTGATATTTGAGTTCTTTGCCCATGCAAGAACTTTACCTTCTGAAAATGCAACTTGGTACCCCTTGTCCTCCAAGGCCGAGATAGAGACAAGGTTTTGGTTGATACCTGGAACAAATAGAACATCACTCAACTGCAAAGAAATGTCGGAATCCAAGTGAAGAGACGAGGTCCCAACTCCTTTCATAGAATAACTAGCATTATCTAGAATAATTACTTGAACACTAGAATCTCTCTCCACCAAATCAGTTAGATGCTCTCTAAATCCGGTGATGTGGCAAGAAGCACCACTATCAATCAACCAAGTACTGTTGTCGGAAGGCACATTGCTTGAAAGAGCAAAATAGAATAAGAAAACACCTGAATCCTTTTGCGGAGAGATCTCACCAACATCTGAAATGGAAGCCTGCTGCTTAGGCCTGGCTGGACAATCCTTTGCATAGTGACCATACTTGTCACATCTAAAACATTGAACGCGGGAGAGGTCCTTCTTCTTCTTGAATGCAGGAGCACATCAGCTCCTTTATCTCTATTCCTCTTGAAATATCCTTTCTTTCCATCTTTCCCTTTCTTCTTTGAGGATTGAGTGGCAAGAACATGAATGTCTTCATTAGTAGAGCTTTGACCAATATGTAATGTCCCCTTCTCAAGCATGATCTTTTTTGTTGACCGTTGGCCTATTCCGGAGAACCATAGGCTACTCGGAGGTTGGAATTAGGGTTTCCTGTTTTGGGGGTTGTTGCTCGTGAACTGGTGTTTGATTTGCGGATTCTTTCTGGGTTTTCAGAGAGCTTCGCGGTGGTGTGATTTTCTTGGCATTCTGAGCACCTTCAGGAATTTACTATTTTTAGTAAATTCTATTTCTGGCAATGGTCCTGTCATTCTTGGCACAGATGGCTTTCCTCTTTAGTCAATTCAGTTGGGTTGTTCAATTTTGGCCTTGGGATGCATTTTGGAGAGATAAGTTCATTTTATTTAAATAATGTTATGATATCCCCTTGGCCTAGTCTTATCACTTGATGTTGTTTTAAAAAGTGGGTCTTCATGGGTGGGCGCCTCATGGAGGTGATTTTATATTTTATTAAAGTCAAATGAAGCTTGAATTTGGATGCCTATTTCTTGAAAAGGTGAATTAAAAATAAAAGTCAAAAAAGTGAAAGCTTGAAAAGGGACGCCTTCTCTTGGAGGGAAAAGGGTTTACTTCAAATTTGAAAATTAGGGTTTCTACAAGCTTCTGGAGGGTCTTCTCAAACTTATAAAAGGAAGCCTTGGGTCCTCACTTGGATATCTTATGTCTACAGAAATGTTACTTTGCCGGAATGGTACTGGATCGCTTCGAGGAATGAATGCCTCATAGCCTTGGCATTGCTTCTTGCTTGCAAAACAGCAACTAGTGATGAGTTAGTAGTAGTTGAGAGGACTTTTGTAGTGAGGTTTGCATTGTAGTGTTGTTTTGTCATTTGGAGTTTAGTTATTTGCATTTTGTTGTACCCAAAACAAAAAAATTTGCTTCACTAAGGCATTTTGCTTAATTGAGTCTTAATCTTGTTAAAGTGATGTCAGAAGGTCATTTTTGGGCTTTTTAAATATGGAGTTGGTGTCAGTTTCATGTCAGTCTGTTACTGAAGAAATTTAAGAAAACTAAAAATCTAAAGGAAAATCATCAAAATTTTCTATCTCTGGAGAGGGGAGCACATTTTCAAAAGGGCGCCCTATCTTTTAGGGGCTCAGATCCTGTTTTTAGGGTTTGTCATCTCTAGCAGACATTTGTCCAGTATCACGCCAGCTTCGCAATGGGCTATTAAGCCTATCAAACGGACCTGTTTCGTGCAAGTTACAGAAGATATAGCACAAAATGAGAGGAAAGTCAAAATTGGTTAACACTAGAAAAAGAGCAGCTTTTGAAAAGCCCATCTTTTGAGAATTGTCAAATGAAGGTTTTGGCTATTACCACCTAGGATACTATCTCACATTTGTTGACAATCTTGGCATCGTCGATGGGTAGTCGAGTTGAAGTGCACAGACAAAAAGATCAAACATAAGGTCAAATCTTAGTCAAAATATCAAGGAAAAAGTGAAAGAGCACTTTTTCAGAAAGGCTCTTGAGCTTTTCAAGCCTTTAATGCCTTCTTTTTGATGATCTCGGATATTCAATTTGTTCGTGTTACGTTCAACTTTCCGTTGCCTGTCTTCGTCAGATCAGAAGATGACTCAGCAGCTTGCAGTCAGAGTTTTAATGATATTTTGGTCAGTTCCAGAAATGGCCAAGTCTGGGGAGAAAACGCATGCTTTCAAAACGATTTTCCACCCTCGAGATGATGTCATACGGAAGTAATAACTGCGGTATCTCATGGGAATAAGGAGTCCAGCTCATGATGAACACACTGTGATCCGGTCCGAAATTGATGTCGAAGTTATGAAGGATTTGTTTCCCTTCTGCCGAGATGAATGAAAAGAATTTGACTAAGTTTGAGAAAAAGCGGAGTTCTTGAAAAGGCCCTTAGATTTTTGACCGCCGGATCTTGGATTTTATTATTCAGTCTCAGGTATCACTTTTGATCCCTGGGTTTGTCCTTTCACGCGATGCACCTATCAATCAGTGCAAAGTCTAACCCGACGAGGTAGTAATGGGGGATGAACAGAGGTCTCGAAGGAGTTTCAAATCCAAATTTTCATCGAAAATTGGCTAAGTCTGGAAAACACCTAGAGAGGTTAAAGTTGATTTTTCGAAAGAAGTTGACTGGTGTGCCCTAACTTGAGTTCTGACTTCAGTTAGACCGAACGATTTATGGGTTGTCATCTCCAGTTCACATCTTGGCATGCTGAGTGTTCTTTTAGTTCGCATGTCGAGTTAACTAGTTTGCATGTCTAGTTAACTGACTTTGCATGTTGAGTTAACTTGTTTCCATGTTCACTTATCTGAAGTGCATGTTTGAAAATCAACTTGAGTTTGAATGCATGGCGCATTAGTTGAAGTTGTGAAGATTTTGTGAAGTTGGCGCTTCACTTTGGGTTGTCAACTTCAGTTTCTAAAAGGGACGCTTTAGTTCTTAAAGCGTGAATTTAAAGCATGTGAAGTATGGCGAATTCAATTGTCAACTGAAGCTTAATTCGCATGATGCTTTAAATAGGTTTTGGCAACTGAAGTCTTAATAAGGCAACTTTAGTTCTAAAGCATGGTGCTTTATTTAGTCTTCAGTTAACCAATATTGAGGTCCAATCACAAGCCAAGCGCAACTTTCAAGGTTCAATGCATTTGCTACGAATTTTGATGATGAAACTCTATTTATTCAAGTTTAGGCGTCCATTATTTCTTCATCTCAAGCTTAGAAATATACATTCTTCTTGAGCGAGCAGCAATTTAAAGGTGCTACAGGTATCAAAATTCAGCATTCTTCATAGCAACAGATTCAGATTGTTCAGAGGAAGAAGATTCCAGACTTTGTTTTCAGTTTGCATGCAGGTTTCATCAAATTCCAAAACAGAGATGGGCGAATTCTACAGAAGCAGAGCAAATAAAACCTTCTATCTTCTGTCTTATTTCTTCTATTTCTCATCTTAGATACTTTCTTCGCATATCAAAGAAAACAACAAATATTCAGAATCTGACCATCTGGGTTTGCATATTTCAGCATCAACAGCAAAACCCATGTCTTAGATTTTTTCGAGAAAATTGCCCCGCAGCCTTCATTCCTCTGTGCTTTTTCGGCAATTTCTTTTTGCATGGGCCAAAATCATCTTTTGAAAATCGCATCATGGAGGGTTTGTTGAATTCCGTTGCATAAAATCAGCGGTGTTCCAAATTTTCTCAAGAAAAATTGCCCCAAAGCTCTAGAACCCACATACTCAACTAAAAAAGTCTGCGTACTATGGCTAAAACTCCTTTTGATTTGCAGTGGGTTTGCCCAAATTTGATTCTTTCAAAACCGTTCCAAAATTTGAAAAACTTTCAGCGTTCAGGCTATTTTGCTTTTTATCGAGCTTTTGACCCTCTTCAAAAGTTGTACGAGAACATAGCCATCGATGTTCCTGATCTGCTTAGAAGTTTCAAAAGAAATACTGATTCAACTAAATTTGAATTGAATAGCGTCGGTCATCAATTTAGGTTTTCTTGAGGAAGCAGCTAATAATGAAGCATTAAAGGCGCCAAACGGTGTCAAAGATCCTCATTGCGGGCCGCCAAAGATCACTCGAGATCTTATACCATTATCTTCTGAAGATAGTACTAAACTGATCGGCGAGGTTGTTACCGCTAAGATTTCAAAAGCATGTTAAAACGATATCTTGATGGAGATTGGATCACATCTAATGATGACGCTCTAGTTTCAAAGAAAGCAATTGAAGATATTAGAAACTGCCAAAAGCGGTTAAGAAGTAGCCGGAATTGAAAGCAGTTATTGTTTTGGACCAGCATCAAAGTGCGAAGATAACGAGATTGATGGTTTAAGACGTGAAGCCAGAGAGATGGCGTGGAGTGATACTTGATTGGAACTTCGCGGTTAATTTCGAGGGATAGATCAAAGAACAACGGTTAACTTCAAACAAACTTTTGGTCTTGGGTTATCACTCAGCATTTTATATGCTATCTCTTCCTTGGGATTATCAAGAGTTGAGTTATGAGGTTTCGATTCAAGGTAGTGTCAGGTTAACTGCTTTAAATAAGACGTGCGTAGCACTGTCTTTAGGTTAGATGTTTCGGTTAATTGACGGTAGCTTTCCAGTTAACTGTATAGTTTACTTTATTAGGGTTTAACAATAAATCTTGCATGCATTGCAAGACTGTAGTTGACTCAAGGTGATTTTAGGGTTCCCTACACCTTTTGATGTCTATAAATAAGAGCTTTTGCTCATTTGTACATAACTTTTGCACGAGAGAGAAATATGTGTTGTGCCTACCTTGCCTATAATATTGCTCGTTCTGTATCTGTTCATGAGTATTTACTATTGTGATAAATTGTTATGCCACTTGGGTTTCATGCAATTATGATGGTGAATTCTTGCTTTAGTTAGATATAGTGGCTAGTTGATCATAGATTGTATGCGTGTCTCGCCAATACAATTTATTATCCTAGTTGGCTATCCTTGATGTTATGTGATTTCTACAATGCTTGTTGATTGAAATGCGATAGATGTGCCACTTGCCTTCGAAGTTGAAAATTTGTTGAAGTTTATCATATATGATGTATTGAACCGTAAACTTATTGACCGATAGTTATTGCCACCTTGCCTTTAAAACATTTGTGAATGTACGCGGCTTATAAATTAGGATAATCATCTGCTCCATTTCCTCGTATACACGTTTCTTGAAATGGATAGATTAAAAGTAGTTACCTTAGTTGTAAGTTAATGATGTGAAACCAAAAAATCTATGCTTTAGCGTTCGGTTACTTTCTAACGCCCTGATGCCTCTTCCAGCTGAGAACAAAAAGATAGGACTGAGATTACTTTTCTTTTCCACGCATTCCAGCACTACGAGGGAGCTTCCCCTCCTAATTTGAAGAGCACTCATTACGCAGTGTGCATAGCTGTCTGTACAAACCTGCACTCAAGAGGTGTTAGTTTTTACACCAACACATTTCATGTCATTTTCTGGAGTTGCTGATATCAATGTTGAATCTGTAGTTTCATTCATAAATCCGAAAATAAAATTATTCTCATTCTGGGTATTTAACCATTGTGTTTCCTTGATAGGGGCGACTCTTCTTGGCAAGTTTCAGATTTTTTGAGTGAGATTTGGATTTTATAAGGGAAAATCGCCCTTCTTAGAGGGCCGTACCATTTGATGCTCCTTGGGATTTGTGTCAAAAATATTAAAGGTTATTTGGTGGGGTTTTGTTGTCCAAGCTTGGTCGCCATCTTCTTAAGAGTGCTATGCATTTGATTTCAAGTCAATAGAGTTAGTAATGAGTGAGAAAAGTGCATTTTAGTGAGTCTAAGGGGTGCTGATTTTGCATATTAAGTTGCTGGTTTGTCACATCAGATTTAAGTAATTTGCATTTTAGTGAAAGGATGATGTTATGAAGTCATATTAAGCCTTGTGGAGGACACATTTACTACTGCAGCAATTTGAAGAGCTCTAATCCTTGATCTTGCAGGCATTCTTCATCATATTGTAAGTTGCACAGTAGTACTGTCAGCATCTCTTCCAATCTTGCTTTTCATGCTTTGTAATTGCCCACTGAATAAGTGGAAGAGGCTGGCTTGCCGCCTTTTTTTTTTTGAGTTGCATTGTAGTTTTAATATCTCCACCTTATGGTAGCTCCCTTCTCACCTCGAGTTGGAAAGCACATGCTAGGCGTCAAGTTTCATTTCAGCAAATTTAGTTGATAGGGATCCTCTGACCATACACGCCGTCATCTGGCGCATTCTTGGTTAGAGTTGTTCAGTACTGCATTGCATTGAGATCCTCTGACCATATGCTCACACCTTGCCCATTCTGGGATCCTGGTGTACATTCTTGGTTAGAGTTAAATTCTGCATTGTTTCGGTTAATTGCTAACCCTAACGGGTGCATGTTGTTTGTAATTGCATTCAAAAATTGAAAAAAATTGGCTCGGTATATTTCAGTGGTATCAGAGCCACGCATCCTGCCATCTTGTGAAACAAACCTTCTATGAGTGACAGAGAACAGAGATACTCAGCAAGGGAATACAAGAAGGCTACAAGTCAGTTTCAGTGGCATCAGGCTCCAGAAGGTCAGACAGCTTCAAAGGTATTAAGAGCAAATTGGGAGTCTTCTCCGGGAGAAGAAATGGGGGATAATGAGAGGACATCGGGTGGTAACAAGAGGTTTACCAGCAACAGAGAAGAAAGTGGAAAGGGAAGAGAAAGAACGCCAAGTCCAGGAAAGAGGTTCGAGAGGAAGATGGATGCCATAATGGATATGGTATCTTTCATGATGGGGAAAATGGGTCAAAACCCAATTCCACAGAACAATCCAGGGCAAACTGGAGAGCACAGTGCCTCCAACCCGCAAAATGGGCATGTTGCTCAGCCTACTCCAAATAGCACATACATTTCTTCCAGGCCATTCAAACCCACCTTCTTGGCACCAGTAAACCCTCAACCTGAAACCGGAAGAAAATGCATCATTTGTGGAACAGTTGAGAATCGGTCGTGCTGAGTATGATTCTCTTCCTGATGAAATCAAGCTAGACATGTCTTACAATGATTTTATGGACCATAAAAGGAAGAATGAAGGACAAGGAAGACATCATGAACATAGAGGAACAGCAGTGCAGAGGGATTTGCATCAAGCTATCAACAAGGTTACGCTTCCACATTTTGATGGGAGTGACAACAGTTCAGCAAGGGCTTGGATACAAAAGTTAGACAACTATCTAGCTCTTAGACCCATGGCAGAAGAGGAGGCGATTAAGTTCGCTACGCTACACCTAGATGGGGTGGCGCACGAGTGGTGGTACCATGGCCAAGTCACTTTGGGTCATCGGTCTATCACTACCTATGATGAGTTCACCAATAGGCTCATAGAGAGATTTGAGAAAAAAGATCCAGAAGTGCATTTCAGAGAATTGGCACAGCTTAGGCAATATGGCACAGTTGATGCCTACATAGCTGAGTTTCAGAGACTTTCAGTCATGGTCACGGGAATCACTGAGAGGCGTTTGGTGATCCTATTCAGTGAAGGATTGATGGAGCCACTCAAGGGTTGGATTAAAGCTTTTGATCCACCCTCCCTACAGGAGGCAATGAAGAAAGCAAGAAACATGGAGTGGGCTGCTCCTAAGGCCAAATTTCAATCCAAGCCATCATTCCACAAGAAGGATAGAGGGAAAAGACCTCATCATAAGGAGTTCAAACAGCATAAACCTCATGTCACAAGGTTGGATCCAGAGACACTTAACGAACTCAAAAGAAAGGGGTTATGTTTCCAGTGTAGAGAAAAATGGTCCCAAGATCATATTTGCCCAAAAGGAGTCAAATTTCATCAAACTGAATACTATTCAGCTGAAGAAAGTAATTCTGATTTTTCAGACCAGCAGTCTGATTTTGATGACAGCGAAGTGGAAAGAGCTCCAGAAGAGTCCAAAGATGAAAAGGGAAGTGGAGGTACTTTGGCTCAACTTTCGAGCTTTCAAAAGAATTAATCCTTCAAAGTTCGAGGGATGATTAAGGGGCAGCGAATAGTTGCTTTGATTGACACTGGAGCAACGCATAACTTCATTGATGAAGTTGTGGTGGCAAAGAAGGGGCTGCAAACAGAAGAGTTTGAAGGCTTCAAGGTTATGGTTGTTGATGGGTTTCACATCTCATGCACCAAGAAGATATCAAACATGACTATGCAATTGGGAAACTATGAAGTCAAGGACGACTTCTATGTAGTCAACATTGGAGATACGGATGTCGTTCTAGGCATTCAATGGCTGCGTTCACTTGGAGATATCTCTCTAAATCTGCAAACCATGGAGCTCAAGTTTCAATCCGATGGAAAGAAGGTAGTGCTAAGAGGAATGTCCAATGGTGGTCCTACGATCGTGTCATTCAAGAGAATGGCAAGGCTGGTTCGTCATGATCAAGTTGAGTGGGCTACGGAATGTATGATTCTTCCTGCTAGTCCGGTTGAAACAAAGAGAGACTATCCTCCTGATATTCAATCTTTACTCACAAAGAAGAGCAAGGTGTTTGCTGATTTACCTCCTGGGCCACCTCCGGAACGGGGTTCAGAGCATGTCATAGAGCTCAAGGAAGGGGCTAAGCCAGTTATTACAACTCCATATCCGTACCCTAAGAAGCAGAAGGACGAGATTGAGAAAAACATTAAGGAACTCTTGGAGATGGGCTTCATTCTTCCAAGCAAGAGTCCTTTCGCTTCAGCAGTTGTTCTTGTGAAGAAGGATGGTACCATCCGCATGTGTGTGGATTATCGTGCTTTGAATCAAAGCACCATCAAAAATTGATACCTCATTCCGAGGATAGATGAGCTCATTGATGAGCTACATGGAGCCAAGTTCTATTCAAAGATCGATTTGAGGTCGGGCTACTACCAGATTCGGATGAGAGGATCTGATGTTGAGAAGACAGCATTTAGATGTCACTATGGCCACTTTGAGTTTCTAGTCATGCAATTTGGGCTGACTAATGCTCCTACTACCTTCCAGTCTTGTATGAATAGAGTCTTTAAGAAGCAGTTGAGGAAGTTCGTATTGATATTTTTTGATGACATCTGATCTTCAGCAAGACATGGAAAGAACATCTCAAGCACTTGGAGGAAGTGCTTAGCATCCTAGAATCAGAGAGCTTATTTGCTAAAGAATCCAAATGTGAATTTGGAATGAAGGAGCTACTTTACCTTGGTCACATAATCAGTGCTGATGGAGTGAAGGTTGATCCGGAAAAGATCAAGGCAATTGTCGATTGGCCACCTCCTGAGAACTTGACTCATTTGAAAGGGTTCTTAGGTCTTTGTGGATTTTACAGAAGATTTGTGAAGGGCTACTCACAAAATGCTGCTCCTCTTACTGACCTAAAGAAAAAGGGGGCTTTTTGTTGGTTAGAAAAGGCTCAAACTACTTTTGATAAGTTTAAGAGGATCATGAGCTCTCGTCCGGTTTTGGCTATTCCATATTTTTCCAAGCCTTTCGAGCTACAATGTGATGCATCCGGTGAAGGAGTTGGGGCTGTTTTGATGCAGGACAAACATTCCATTGTGTTTGAGAGCAGAAAATTAAGAGGTGTTGAAAGGACCTACTCCATCTATGACAAGGAAATGCTTGCCATCATGCATGCATTAGCTAAGTTCAGACAGTATTTGGTGGGGAGCAAGTTTGTGGTCAAGACTGATCACAATAGTCTCAAACAATTCATGCATCAGAAAGATTTGAACGAGAGGCAACAAAAGTGGGTGAGTAAGCTTCAAGCTTACGATTTTGACATTGACTATGTCAAAGGAAAAAACAATATTGTGGCTGATGCTCTATCTAGGAGACCCCATTTGAGCTCATTATGTGAGCTTACTGCTGATTGGAAGGACATGTTGCTTGCTGATTATGCCAAAAATCAGTTTGCAACCAGCATCATTGAAGGTACTTTTCATGACGAAAGGTACAAGGTGGTTGAAGGGCTGATACACTACAAGGGTAGAATCTTTTCGGTGGCTGATACATTCCACTTGCTGGTCATTAGGGTTTCTTCAAGACATGTCGGAATCCAAGTGAATAGACGAGGTCCCAACTCCTTTCACAGAATAACTAGCATCATCTAGAATAATTACTTGAACACTAGAATCTCTCTCCACCAAATCAGTTAGATGCTCTCTAAATCCGGTGATGTGGCAAGAAGCACCACTATCAATCAACCAAGTACTGTTGTTGGAAGGCACATTGCTTGAAAGAGCAAAATAGAATAAGAAACCACCTGAATCCTTTTGCGGAGAGATCTCACCAACATCTAAAATGGAAGCCTGCTGCTTAGGCCTGGCTGGACAATCCTTTGCATAGTGACCATACTTGTCACATCTAAAACATTGAACACGGGAGAGGTCCTTCTTCTTCTTGAATGCAGGAGCACCATCAGCTCCTTTATCTCTATTCCTCTAGAAATATCCTTTCTTTCCATCTTTCCCTTTCTTCTTCGAGGATTGAGTGGCAAGAACATGAATGTCTTCATTAGTAGAGCGACAAATGTGTAATGTCCCCTTCTACGAGCATAATCTTCCACGGTGACCGTTGGCTATTCAGGGAGACCCATGGCTACTACGAGGTTGGAATGCAGGGTTTCTGGTATGGGTTGTTGTTGCCGTGGTAGTCGATTCAAGTTCGCGGTCTTCGGTTTGAAGGCCAGCGATGATTTTCTTGGCATTCCTAGCACCTTCAGGAATTTACTATTTTTAGTAAATTCTATTTCTGGCAGTGGTCCTGTCGTTCTCGGCACAGATGGCTTTCCTCTTCAGTCGATTCAATTGGGTTGTTCAATTTTGGCCTTGGGATGCATTTTGGAGAGATAAGTTCATTTTATTTAAATAATATTTTTTAATATTATGATATAGCCCTAGTCTTATCCTTGATGTTGTTTAAAGAAAGTGGGTCTTCTGGGTGAAGCCTCGTAAGGTGATTTTATTTTTATTAAAGAATCAAATGAAGCTTGAATTTGAATACTACTTCTTAGCCGTGAATTAAATAAAAGTCAAAAAAGTGAAAGCTTGAAAAGGGACGCCTTCTCTTGGAGGGAAAAGGGTTTATTTCAAATTTGAAAATTAGGGTTTCTAGAAGCTTCTGGAGGGTCTTCTCAAACTTATGAAAGGAAGCCTTGGGTCCTCACTTGGATATCTTATGTCTACAGTAATGTTACTCTGCCGGAATGGTACTGGATCGCTTCGAGGAATGAATGCCTCATAGCCTTGGCATTGCTTCTTGCTTGCAAAACAGCAACTAGTGATGAGTTAGTAGTAATTGAGAGGACTTTTGTAGTGAGGTTTGCATGGTAGTGTTGTTTTGTCATTTGGAGTTTAGTTATTTGCATTTCATGTCATTTCCTGGAGTTGCTGATATCAATGTTGAATCTGTAGTTTCATTCATAAATCCGAAAATAAAATTATTCTCATTCTGGGTATTTAACCATTGTGTTTCCTTGATAGGGGCGACTCTTCTTGGCATGTTTCAGATTTTTTGAGTGAGAGTTGGATTTTATAAGGGAAAATCGCCCTTCTTAAAGGGTCGTACCATTTGATGCTCCTTGGGATTTGTGTCAAAAAATATTAAAGGTTATTTGGTGGGGTTTTGTTGTCCAAGCTTGGTCGCCATCTTCTTAAGGGTGCTATGCATTTGATTTCAAGTCAATAGAGTTAGTAATGAGTGAGAAAAGTGCATTTTAGTGAGTCTAAGGTGTGTTGGTTTTGCAGATTAAGTTGCTGGTCTGTCACATCAGATTTAAGTAATTTGCATTTTAGTGAAAGGATGATGTTATGAAGTTATATTAAGCCTTGTGGAGGACACATTTACTACTGCAGCAATTTGAAGAGCTCTAATCCTTGATCTTGTAGGCATTCTTCATCATATTGTAAGCTGCACAGTAGTACTGTCAGCATCTCTTCCAATCTTGCTTTTCATGCTTTGTAATTGCCCACTGAATAATTGGAAGAGGCTAGCTTGCCGCCTATTTACTTTTGAGTTGCATTGTAGTTTTAATATCTCCGCCTTATGGTAGCTCCCTTCTCACCTCGGGTTGGAAAGCACATGCTAGGCGTTGAGTTTCATTTCAGCAATTTTAGTTGATAGGTATCCTCTGACCATATGCACGCCGTCATCTAGTGCATTCTTGGTTAGAGTTGTTCAGTACTGCATTGCATTGAGATCCTCTGACCATATGCTCACACCTTGCCCATTCCGGGATCCTGGTGTACATTCTTGGTTAGAATTGAATTCTGCATTGTTTCGGTTAATTGCTAACCCTAACGGGTGCATGTTGTTTGTAATTGCATTCAAAAATTGAAAAAAATTGGCTCAGTATATTTCACAATACCTCTCGCAGCCAACCTAGACTCTTCTTGAATACAATCTGCCCTCAAATCATCAAACTTAGGGAGTTTTGATCTCGCACTGATTCCTTGAATGTAAGACTCCCAAGAGGAAGGAAGACCATTAAGAGCCAACATGGTCAAATCCTTGTCATCAACAATATGCCCAATAATAGAGAGTTGATCTCTCAACTCGCTGATCTTCATGAAGTATGAGATGACGGATTCTCCTTTCGCCATCTTGACATGATGAAGTTGTTGCTTTAATGCAAGAGCTCGACTTGTGTTGTTGATCTCATACATCTCCTCCAAAGTTTTGAACATATCTCTTGCAGATTTTAACTTGGGGATAATTGGCACAATGTGATCTTTCCCAGAATCCACCAACATCTTTTTCGCCTCAGTGCCAGTCCTCTTCCATTGTAATTTCTCATTCTGATCGGATGATTCGGGAACTTCGCCCTCCACGAATGTTGCTAACTTGTTTTCCTCCAAGGTGAGTATGACTCAGAATCTCCAAGATGTGAAATTAGATGCTCCCTCACGTCTATCTTCGATCTTGAGACCGTTCACCATCTTGATGATGAGGTAGATGCAATCAAAGATGAGAATAAGAATGGAGGATATCGCTGCTTGACTAAATTTGATCACGATGATCTTATACCCGTTCTGATACCATGTTAGTTTTTATGATCAAATTAGATAGTCAGAATTTAATTCAAAATCAGACACAATAACACAGCATATACCCTGGGAAAACCCTCCACTTGAGGAAGAAAAACCCAGCAACAATATATCACTTATTTATTGAATGTCAACACAAATATCTCCTTTACAAAGAGGCCGATATGAAGGCCAATTAGAAGCACCACAATCTGATGCTAACAAGGTAATGTAATCTGCTGATAATAAACTCAGCCTTCCACAAAATATTGATCTGCACTTGATGACAAACTCGCACTTATATATATCGAACTTGTTATGAACAAATGAATGAATGAATGTGAAACAATGAAACACCATCGAACATATATACAAGATGAAGGGAGAGGTCGTGACTCTTCAATACTACAAGTCAGCCTTCATGAAAAGTCGTGTCTCCAACACACATGAAGTCGGCCTCAAGGAATTCGCAACTCCTCATAAATTCATATCTTAGCAATAATTAAGTATTAAACGAATGAGGTGCCTCCTCATAACGGATATCATCATAAATTAAATAGCCAAAGGCTATTATTTAATTTATCCATCAATGCAAAGGAGATCGGGCTGGAAGATAATCCCGACGCTGCTCAATAGCATCAACACCATTAACGCCAAAACCAAAAATACTCAACTACTCCAACTAAAATGGAAACTCACTAAAATGTTGTCAACTGGATCACTACCAAAATTAGAACTTAATAAAAAAAGTAAATTTTGAGAAATGTCAAAAACTTCAAAACAATGGAAACCATAATTTCACCTCAACAAGCCTACGGGTCTCTGGAATAGGTTGATGAGCCACTGAACTGGTCATTGATGAGAAGGGGACATTACATTGTGTTGTACCTTCCTATTGCAGTATCAATTTGATCATCGGATCTCATAATTTGCTATTTTTATTCAAGTTGTATCTTTTGTTACAAAATTTCAAAAATTATGAATAATGGCTCTTAATGTGTCAAAGAGAAGACTCAATGTTCTATTTGTGAAAGGATTGACTAAACCTCTCAAAGGTGTTGGCAAAGCCTTTGATACTCCATCTTTACAAGAAGCCAAAGAAGGATATCGCACACAACCTCAAAAGAGCATACCACCAAGAAAAGATGAGGATACCAAGAACGAGCTCAAGAGGAAGAGATTGTGTTTATCCTAACAAAAGCCTTGGGAACCTAGTCACAAGTGTCTTGGCAATGGCCAAATACAGTACATTGAAGTTTCTAATGAGGAAGAACCATAAGAACTCAAGACAAAAAAGGTGGTAGAGGAATGGAAACTAAATCTGAATTTTGAAGATAATGACACTAGTCGAGGCATTCTTACTTTTCTCTTAGGAGAGCCTAGATATCATCCTTTCAAAGTTGAGGGAATACTATCCGAGTGGAGATCACAATACTCAATTATAGTGGAGCCACCCACAAAATCATTGACAAGGACTTCATGGTCAAGAGGAGACTTGAAGCTGAAGAATTTGAAGGATCCAATGTCATAGTAGCTAACAAATTCACATCCCTTGTACTAATAAAATTGGGTAGCTCAGCATAATCATAGGAGAACATAACGTATGCAATGATTTTTATGTTGTGAGCTTAGCAAAAATGAGCATAGTTTTGGGTGAACAATGGTTATACTACCCTAGAGAGTTTTCATAGAATTATCAATCCACGGAGCTTAAGTTCCAATCTAAAAGAAAGTAGGTGGTACTTAAGGAAATTTCAAATAAGACACCCAATCTAATCACACCAAAAGGAATGGAAGGTTCCATCCACAAATAACAAGATACGTGTGCAGCCAAGTATCCATTCATATCAATGGGTAAGCAAGACACTTATCATGTTCAAAATACTAAGGATGAATATAGTATGGTTTTCAATGGCTTGTCTCCCAAACTACCACTTGATAGAGGGACTTCGCACATCATGAAATAGTAATTAAGTTCCCAACCTACTAAAGCCACTCAATACCACCGACCCAAGATGCACTGAGGAGAATTTGCAAGAGTTCAAAGTTATTTTGATGAGAATCTAGTGTGTTTTTCGGTTGCAAAGAAATTAGAGATCATTCATGGTAACCTTTGTAATGTCCCCATTCTTTCACGAGCATCAGATATGTTGGATTAGCCTATTATGTCAATCCTCATAGGCTAGTGGTTCTGGATAAAGGGTCACTTGAACAGGCACTTGGTCGGTTAAAGGCAGTATTGGTATTCAGAGTGTGGTGACGTGGTGAATTTGCGCGTTTGGCGTGTAATTGGAGCTTAAGATATTGATCAACACCATTTATTTCACTTACTCAGGCTTGGGGACCATGTGTCTATTTGTTAAAGGGGTCACTTTATATTTTGTAGTTACTATTCACTGATAAAGTGAAAAAAAGAAATAACTTAAGTGAATAGTGTTTTTTTAATGAATAGTGTTTCAATGTAAATTTATAAAGGGAGAAGAGAAAGTTCGAACTTCATTATGCTTGTGATTATTTGTTGAATGAAACTTGAAGTGTGGAGTTTGGGAGAAAAGGAAACTAGGGTTTCCTGATTTCTGCAGTGGGTAAGCCTGGATTGGGCTTGTAGTTAGGATTTTGGCATCTTGAAGGTGTGAAAGACCACCCTAAAGTTGCTGTTTTCTTCTTGTTGCTGCATTTTGGAGCTTGGAATTGCTGATAACAAGTTGTTGAAGCCATCCTTTGGAAAGGGGTTTGCTGCTAGAGTCTTCATTTGCCATCCAAAAGGTGTTGCTTGCATTTTATGAAGTTTTTGAGAGCTGATTCGATCACCTACAGCCAACCGCCATTACATGAGGGTTTGTGACAGCCAAAGCAAGTAAAAAGCCTTCAATTTGCAGCTGCTTTCTCTCCTAAAGAGGGCGCCCTCATCATTAGAAGCTTTTCCAACAAGATTTCGGAAGGAGAAACGTGTATGCAATTTTGTATGAGCATTTTAATGGGCGCGGGTACTGTAGCAGTCACTATTCACAGTGACGTTTGGCTGTAAGTAGAATTAAGACATAAGATGTATTGCCTCCCAAATTTGATGCTAGTTATCTATGCCATGTAAGCTCTTATATCATGTAGAATGCATCTTAAAGGTCATTTTGAATCTTGCTTGAGTATCTCTTTGAATGTATGCAAGCCGTCCCATTATGTACTCTCTCTTGTAATGAAGAAAGTCTATTAATTATGAATTTGGGACTTCTTGTGTTATCAATTGAAGTTTAGTTCATTTCAGGTTCATATTACATGCAATTGATCGTTAAATTTATGTATATCATTGGCATTAATTCCCAAACACGAGAAACACAAAAAGAAAGACAAACACCAAACACAAATCAGACCTACAAGCACGGTGAAAGCTTCGCAGCAGAGTGTTGGATCATCACAGTGGTATCAGAGCATATCACTACAATGGTAGCAGACAGGATCGCCGGAGTGTGGTTCATCACAACCTTGGACATACTAGGAACAAGACCAAATATACAATCTGAACATATGCTGGAAAAAGTTTGATGAAAGGTACCATTTCTAATGTCTATTGATAATAGACATTCTTGCAATAAATCAAGTTAATTTTATTATTACAAGAATATATCCAAAAATTACAAGAAGTACAAAGGCTATTGGATAGTATGAAATCTATGCAACTTCTACAATTTTTGGAGTGTTGGCGTTTAAATTCACACCTCTGGAATGTGTATTTCAAACGGACAGCTATGCACAGATAAACTGCTCTTCAAATTAGCAGGGGAAGCTCCCTCTT
>VDFB02060724.1:0-10477 GCA_007258455.2 Sequoia sempervirens
AGTTGGTAGGGTGATTGAAAACATCTATAGCTTTCAAAAGTATCCATACGATTTTGAATCAAAACATGTGTCACATTATATGCTTTGCAGCACTATAGGATTAAAAGAAATATTGAGATTTCATGAAGTTTTTGACCAAGTTAAAGATTGGTCCTTATCTGAGTTTTTTATATTTTTAAAAGTTGTAATAAAAATTCATAATTAATTATTGCCGGGAAAAATTACAAAAAAATAAGCATCACATCGGGGCATGAGTACTCTACTTATATCTAAAATCTTATAGAAAAATATTATCATTTTATTATGGTTAGGGAGGTCAGACAGACACCTACTTATTTTTTTCCTAAAATTTAAGTACCACTGCATTGAAATTTCAAAATTTCACCAAATAGATATATATTTTTTAAACAAACCTAGTAGTTTAGAAACCACATTCAATTTTCTACAGATTCTATTATTACATATTTTTGAAATAATATAGATAACTTATTCAAATTTTTACGTCAAGTTGCCTAACTCTGATTTTTTTGAATTTTTTGCCACTTAAGGGCCTATTTTTTCCATGATGATCCTACACATACCCTACAAATGAATATGAATGGGAGTTTCTCTCTTGACTTGGTGCCAAAAATAATGTTTGTTTTGACCAGCTACAACTCTTGGGTTGGTGAGACTTTGAACTGCACCATAGGTGGGAAAACCACCATGTTCCAGAGAATCTTAATAGCATTACTGAATAGTTTGTTTCAACAATTAAATTGCATACAACTGAAGACACCCTTTGCTTGTTTGCAATGCTAGCCCTTTGCCATCAACTATCTCCTAGACATGAGCTTGCTTTGAAAATCATTGAAAAGCACCTCCTTGGCCCTCCTTCATTGCCTCCACTTCGTATGATCATTTAAGGAACCACTAGCATAGGTAAATCATTCTTGATTGACAAGATACAAAGAGCACTAAATTGATCGTTGAGTCAAAAAATGAACCCTTTGCTTGTTTTGGCACCAATGGGTGTTGCTACTTACAATGTTCATGCCTCCATAGTGCATACTTCTCTTTGAATACCAATAAAATATATGAATCCATTGAAAGGATAACCATTGACCATATTTCAAAAAGACTTCAAACATATTAAGTACATACTAATTGATGAAATGAGCTTCTTGGGTCCCAAGTTGTTAAAAATAGAGAGTCGATTGTGGCAAGCATTCCCTAGAAGACATCTGTAGCCATTTGGTGGTGCTTTTATTATACTCATGGGTGACTTGGCACAATTTCCACCTATTATGGACAAAACTATCTATAGTTCTCAGTCCATAGCACTAGCACTTGGGCACACTTTTAATATTGTTGTCACGCTTGACACTATCTTTCGCCAACATGGACAATCTTAATCATAGCAATAGTTTCATACGCTCCTTATGAATATTAGAAATTGCTAGGCATCCCTGGCTGATTGGAAAATTCTTATGAATTGAACAAAATCCATGCTTCCATCTAAGAAAAACTAGTATTTCAATGAGGCTATCCACTTATTCCCAAAAAATAGTTTGGTTGCTTTGCACAATAAGAAAATGCTACAAAAATTAAATGTTCCAATTGCAATTAGTGCTGCTGAATGTTCCCAACAAAATGAACTTGATTATGGAAATGATGAACAAATTCAAATATAACTCTTTCTTGCAATTGGTCGACAAGTAATGTTGACAACAAATATTTGGGTGGTAGCTAGCCTAGTCTATGGATCATTGGGTTTAGTGAAGGCTATTGTATATGCTACCTAGGGTGCTAAACCACCTCAACTCTTTGAATGTGTTGTTTTTTACTTCTAGAACTACATTGGTCCAACATGGGATTAGGAAAATCCAAGATTCATCCCAATTATTGCAATCACACAAGGCAGCCTGAGATAGCTCCCGTTGACAATGGCCTGGGCTATAACAATCCATAAATCTCAAGGCTTAACACTAGAGAAAGCTACAATAGATATTGGAACTAAAGAAAGGAAAGGAATAACATTCACAACTCTCTCTCATGTTAAATCACTAGTAGGAATACATATATATTGACCTTTCTCTTTTGACAGGTATTCTAGGCTACATTGCAACAAATACAATGCACTTCAAATGAAATAAGAGGATCGTCTCCCACAATTTTTTGCATTGCCACCATTATGAAATCTTTTTGTTTTTCATGGTAACTACACTTCTCCTTCTCCTTTTCATTTCAATTATTTCATAGTACCCTTCATTCCCACTTCTATTCACTTTACCTAACATTCTGAAGGTTTTAGTTATACAAACATCACTGAGAGAAATTGCTACTCAACTATTGGTTTATGTTTCCCCTTGTTCCCAACAACAAACATCAATTGTCTAAATTTAAATTTGCACTCAACATCTTCCTGTGCTTTATCGAAAAGTGTTTCTTCCATGGCTATCACACTTGAATCATTTCTTTCTAACAATTTGAGATTCTAACAAATTTAGATTAGGAACATTTCCAGTTGTTATTGTAGGGTATGTGCAGGATCATGATGGGCCAAAAAGTGGCAATATGATGGGTATGTGGCTAACGAATTTTCTTTTACCCAAAATTGATGAAACGAAAAGGGTTTTTAAAGGAGATCCTCAGCATTCCACCAATATAAATTATGCTTTACTTTGAATTTTAAAAAATATTATTATTCATTTTCTAGTTGAATTATGACTAAAGTCTAGATTGATAGGCTGATTGAAAAACATAGCTTTCAAAAGGTATCACACTTTTTGAATCTGAAACATGCATCACATTCTATGCTTTGTATACTATAGGATTAAAAAAAGAAAATTTGAATTTCATGAAGTTTTCACCAAGTTAAGGTGGCCATACATATGATTTTTTATATTTTTAAAATTTTAGCCAATAAAGAAATCATAATTAATTATTTACTTGGAAAAATTACAAAATAATATCCAAATCACATCTGAAACGCCAGGAGTCCCTCTGCTTACTTATCTAAAATATTACATACGGAAATAATATTGCTCGGTTTATTGTGGTTAGAGATTGGTGGTGGAGACGCCGCTTTACTTATTTTCCTTGGGGTAGAGTACTATTGCATTTGAAATTTCAAATTTTTCACCAAAATCATAGGGCCCACTTTTATTTTTAAATAAACCTAGTAGTTTAGAAACTACTTTCAATTTCCTACAAACTCTATTCTTACATATTTTTGAAATAATATAGATAACTTATTCAAATTTTTACATCAAGTTGCCTAACTCTAATTTTTCTAAATTTTTTGCCACTTAAGGACCTATTTTTTCCATGATGATCCTGTACATACCTTGCCGATCTTCACAATTGTTAATACCTTCATGATCACAAGTTTCTGATGCTATTTGGGTTTGAACTGTATTCTATTTGTATACAAGGTAAGGTTGTATCTCATTCTTTCCATCTGTTCTTTTGTAATTACATTCAAAATTATTTGTCACAAATGGCGCAACTCTATATTTTTTCAAAAAGATAATAGTGATTTCAACTTAATAAAATTCCCAGGTTCTAGATGATAGTTATATTCAATTGTCCACATATTGTTTGCTTCTCTTTCCAAAAGGTATGCATCCATCCTATTTATATGATGCATTTTATTCCACATATATTAGATATTATTTGTTACTATCTATACAACTATTGTTGATTTGTTCATTTAAATATTGTGTAGTAATGATACATGTTTTCCATACTACACTTCTAATTTCCCTTTTGTCTAATGATATTTTGTTGACAACATTTTATATTGCAAATGTATGTACTGAGATATTGATTAAGCTTGTGGAAAAAATATTTCCCTACTTAGGGGTTTGGTGAGAATCCATGATGCTCGATGCCATAATGTGGAAGGGTGCAAAGCAGGCCACCCTTATTCTCTCAATCTTCCAATTGATTCCCTACACAAGGTATGCCTAGATTTTATTTGCTTGTACTCTTCTACTCCACCTTCATTCCATACAATTTGTTATGAATTGTATAAGTCTTTATATTTTCTGATTGATTTATCGTCTACCAATGGTATGTGTTTAGTAGACTAAATTTTGCATTACTCTTTCATGTTTGCAACCATACTCAACCCAAACAATCATCATATGTGGACCTTTCAATTCCTTTAGAGCTTGTATTAAGTAAGCATCGGCCTAGAAATTTCTTTCACCATTGATGCCAATGGTGGGAAATTTATTTTTTCTTGCTTAGGGGTTTGGTTACAGTGCATGATGCTCCATGACCCAATATGGTAGGGTTGACATTGGGTGCTACTTTCTTATGTTGACAGTGCATTTTGTGATATACACCAGGTATGTCTAAGTTTTTTTGACCTCATTCCTCGCATTACAAGTACATGGAAAATTGTGTGTTATAAAATAATCAACTTTCATATCTCTTCTACATGTTGTCTATGAATTAGAGATGACCACTGTACTAATATTCACACTTTTTTCTTATTGTTTCAGATCATAATCAAGCCATAATGTGTATTCAAATTATTTTATTTATATTAAATCTGTTGTTGCAAAGGCTATATTGTACCACAATCCCTCTTATGATCCAACAAAATTATTGAGATTATGCAATTTTTGTCAATTGTTCTTTTCTACCTTGCGCTATATTCTCTAATTTTCGATGGGCTCCTCTTCAAAGGTTGTATTCTTTCAATTTTCAAAACCATGCTATTGCGAAAAGATAAAAAAGATTATTAATTATTGTTCATTATCTTAACCTACATTCTTTTATTTTCAATATGGTTCTCTTGTAGATGCTATATTATTTCAATTTCTCATAGGGTGTTGTTGTAAAGCCAAGATTTTTTCAATATTTGATAAGGTTCTGTTCTAAAAAGAGTACATTTTCATTGTTCAAACAAATGCTTCTTTTATATAATATATGTTAAAATAGTTTGTGGTTATGGTTGCAATGGAATAAAATAGTCAATCCTATATGCTTTACAGTGTTAGTTTCAATTAGGCATTGTTGATTATAGTTTTGTTGCTTAAGCTATATTGTTTCATTTTGTAGAAGATGTTGTTGAAAAGGCTCTATTTTAGGGGTTTCATTTTCTACTTATGGTTGGAAAAAAATAAAATAATTAATGTTGTTCATTCTATCTTTGGTTACATTAGGTATTATTAATTATTTTTCTCTGCCTTACACTATACTAGGTATATTTTAATATCAATATATATGCAAGAATCAAATTGTTCAGGTTATGGAGTTTATGTCGATTATTATTGTATATCTTGGGCTATATTGTGGCTTTCTACATCTGAGTGGTTGTTGAAAGAAATGTTGTTTGATTTATGGCTTTTTTTTCTCCTTATGGTTGGAACAGAATAAAATAATTAATTCTATTGATTCTATGTTTGGTTACATTGGTTTTTATTGATTATTGTTCTCTGCCTTATTGCATCCTTGATTTGGTGCTCTTGTTAGCTACTCCTTTATAGTTTATCTTTCTCTCTCTAATGCTTTCCTCATTCTCTCTCTACCTTGCGCTTTATTATTCCATCTTTAAATTGTTCATTGCATTTCCTCTTGTGCAATGTTCTATCCAGTATCTATCGCTATGTCATGCTCTTGTCTGCGTCTACCACAATAGATTCTGTATTGTCCTAGCCTCACTCCTTGCATGTCCCTTCCCTTTCCTGTACATCTCTACCTATCAGCTCATCGTTGCATGTTTCTACACAGAACTGCTAGTTAGTTTTGTTCCATCATGACATGACACTTTTTATCTTACTATTATTGAACTGATATTTAATTCATTTAAATATGATAAGTACAAGTATGGTTATAGTCTAATGGGGAAATCTATATTGTTTAATATTTTTAATTTAATAAAATTTAAACGTTTTTTTATGAATGAAAAAAAGGAAAGAAAATGATATCAAATTTGAATGTTATAAATTTTCCTACAATTCATGCTCACTAATATGGACTATAGAAATATTATATCTAGTGAATGTTTTTTATGAATTATAATATTTTGAAAGTTGCTTATATTGTTATATTATTGTTGTTATTTTATTTTCTTGAGGGATTTCTATAAGAGTTATTTGAAGTAATTAAAATAACTATAAATAGAAATAACTCTTGACTAAATAAATTGATAGAAGAGAAAGATAGAATTACATTAATTACTTGGGATAAGACTTTCTTTCCTTCAAAATTAGGAAAATTGGGTATCCAAAAGTTGAAATTCATAAATAAATTTCTTATTGTGAAGTAAAGTTGGAGATTTCCAAAGGAGAAAAATAGTGGATAAAGATTCTTAAGTCAAAATATCTAATTGCAAGAAGACTTATTTCATTTGATCCTCTTCTTTCAAGCTCCTTTTTTATGGAATTTCTTGGCTAAAAGTAGAAATATCCTTTGAAAAGGAAGTAAATGGAATTTTAAAAATGGAGAATAGACTCTTTTTTGGGATGATACATGGCTCTTAGATCAAGCTTTGTGTAGAACTAATCCTTGGGATATTATTTGTCCATTATTGGAAAGTATGTTGAGGAGTAAAATGGTTGACTATATATAAGTGTCTAAAGAAGGTAAAAACAGAATTTTGTTTACCTTGATTTTGATAGCCAAGATACCGTTAATGGTTTCTAACATAAATTCTCTATAGTTTAAATGTTTACATATTTATCATTTTGATAGAGAAGATGAGTTAATTTTAGCCCATTCACATGATTGTAATTATACTTTCATAACTGGATATACCACTAGGTTGAATGGAAGTTTGGATGAGGTCCTTTTGGTCTAAGATATTGAATAAAGATCTTATCACTAAGATCAATTTATTCTTTTGGGTTATGGTCCAAAATAATATTTTAATGATGCAAAGGGGATTCTAGATCCCCAATAGGTGAGCAATTTGCAAAAAATATGCAAAATCAAAGTGTCATATTCTACCAACTATCCCTTTTCTTATTAATAATTGAGGATAATATTATTTAAATTTGAAATATATAAGATTCATCCAACCTCTATATTACTTAGTCCTCCAATGACACCCTCTTTTTATTGGAAAAAGTCATGAAGAAGCTATGGTAACTCTCACATTCTCACTTTTCTTTAATTTACTTAAGAGTTGTTTTATTTACTCAAGAGTTATTTAATTTACTTAAGAGTTGTTTTATTTACTTTATAGTTATTTTCTTTTACTTTAGACTTATTTAAGAATATTTTTATTAATTTAAGAGATTTAATATTTTTTATTTTTAAATATATTTTTATTATGTTTGCATGTCTTAACATATACAATTATTTTGTGATGATAATATATATCTCTTATGATAATATATTTATATAATATTATTATCCTACTTTCAAAATAATATAAATATACTAATGTAAAAATTTTGATACTTTGTTTTTATTTATCTAAGATTTTTTTACTTTACAACTATTCAAGATTTCTTTATTTTATTTAGTCAAGAGATATTTCTATTTATAGTGATTTTATTTACTTGAAATAACTTTTATAAAAGTTCTAAAAAAATGAAATAACAACAATCAATATTTGCTAATTAATATCAATTATAATTTCTAACATATTATAAAAAAGATTAATTCTAATAACACTTATTAAAATAATTTGTGAAAAAATATATTTTAAATAAAAATATAAAAATAACATAAACATATAAACAACTTTCAAAATTTACTAGATATAATATTTCTATAGTCCATATTAATGAACATGAATTGTAGGAAAATTTATAACATTCAAATTTAATATCATTTGCTTTCTTTTTTCATTCATAAAAAAATGTTTGAGTTTTATTAAATCAAAAATATTAAACAATAATGATTCCCCATTAGATTATAACCACTCTTGTACATATCATAAACTAAATAAAGAATGAATATCAATAATAATAGTAAGACAAAATATCATGGAACAAAAAGGAAATATTTGAAAAAATTAAAACTAATAATTATTTAATTTATTATTTACCTAAGATCATAGAGTAGCAAATATATAACCTATATATAAAATACACCGAGATAGAGGCGTTGATTTTTTTCAACTTTAATTTTTATTAAACTTGAATGATGAAAACACGGCGGCGTGCATAACACATTTAATAAATCCTAATTCAATGTGTTAAGGATTAGTGTTATGCCTAACCCTAACCCTAATATTAGCACTAACCTGAACCCTAATCCTAATTCTATTTCTAACCCTAATCCTAATTCTATCTCTAACCCTAACACTAACACTAATCCTAACCCTATCTATAACCCTAACCTTAAGCCTAATCATAATCATAATCCTAACGTAAATGCCAACCCCAATCCTAATCCTAATTCTATCTCTAACCCTAACCTTAACACTAATTGCAACACTAATCCTAATTCTATTTGTAACCCTAATTAGAACCCTAATACTAATTTTATCTTTAACCCCAACACTAACCCTAATCCCATTCCTAAACCTAACCCTAATTAATTTAATGTTGACTCCATCATAGCCCTAACTCTAACCTTAACCCTAATTAAACCATCTTAATTCTATTTGAACCCTAACCCTAATTTTTCCATAACCCTAACTCTAATTGAACTCTAATTGTAACCTAACCCTAATCCCAATCCTAAACCTAACCCTAATTAATTTAATGTTGACTCCATCATAACCCTATCTCTAACCTTAACTCTAATTAAACCATCTTAAGTCTGTTACAACACCGTAACCCTAATTATGTCATAACCCTAACTATAATTGAACTCTAGCCCTAACTTTGAAAGACATTGCTCCCCTCACAAAAACCTCAGTACTAATCATAATTCTATCTTTAACCCTAATCCTAACTCTAATGTTTTTTTTATCTCTAATCTAACCCCAACTAATCCTAACCCTAACCCTAACACTAATCATTATATTAACTTGAATCCTAATTTTTATCTCTAACTCTAACCCTAACACTAATTGTAACCCTAAAAACACACATATAATATTTGGAAAAATTAAAATCATCTAATAATTATTTAATTTATTATTTACCTAAGATCATATATAGAAATACAACTAAATATTTTAAAAAATTAAAACTATATAAAAGTTATTTAACTTTTTATTTATTTAAGAACTATTTTATAATAATAATTATTTTTATTTATTTAAGAGATTATTATTTTTTCATTTAACTAAGAGATTTTATTTTATTGTGTTTATTTACCTTTTTATTTATTTAAGAACTATTTTATAATAATAATAATTTTTATTTATTTAAGATATTATTATTTTTTCATTTAATTAAGATATTTTATTTTATTGTGTTTAGATTTATTTTAGTTTATAAAACCATAATATTATATAAAATTTGTTTAACAATTTTTTTTAAAAAAATTATTATTTTAATTAAATTTATAATTATTTTAAATTTTAATTATTGGAACACCTTATTATATATGCTTTTAAAATTTCATAAATATTATAAAACATATAATTTAGGTTTTAGGTTTATTAAATTGCTCTACACCTAAGGCATCTCCTTCCAAGGAGTGCAAATACTATACAAAAGAAAAATAAAACTTCATTGCTAAATTAATTGGCTTTATAGTATAATATTGGAGTTTAGTGGTCTAGTCTACTCTAGAAGGAAAAGCCTCTAAATCCATGCTTTGTTCTCTCTTTTATACTCGGTATTTGTAAGGGTTTATTACACCATTTTAATCCTATGTTGAATGTGGGAGTAAAAATAGAATACAACTAATGTGATTTCCTTTTTAGACGGTTCACCTTTCTTTCATTCACAATGCATTTTAAGAGATTTTGTTTAACAGTGGAAATGAAAACAGTTAATGTGAAAATGGAGGAAAAAAATCTACAGGAATGAAATCCCTTGAAATAGAAAAGTGAGTTTAGTAAGGCCCACGAGCCCAACCACCTAAGTGGTCAGTGCTTAAAGTGTGTCGGTTAAGCCGGCCTTGCGAGGAATAGGTTTCCGCATGGAAAAAACTTCATTTGCATGCCTACTCACAACTTTCTATTAGGGTATGGATGTCCATCATCACTATTGGAAATGCTCTGGTAGACATTTCTGCATAATGTGGAAGCATAAACAAGGGACGTGAACTATTTGACAGGATACCTCAAGTAAACATGGTATCATTGAATTCTAAAATTACAATGTATGCACAAAATGCATTTGTTGAAAATGATTTAGAAACTTTCAGTTGAATGTCATTAGCAAGTGTAAACCCAAACTCTACAATCCTTTCAATCATCCTCCCTTCATATGCCAAAATAGGAGCTTTGGAACAAGGTATTCAATCAATCAAAGTATAAAGGACAAGGATTTTGTTAGATGTATGACGCTTAATGGAATGGGGATTTTGGTTTGATATTGTCGTTGGGAATAAATGTGGAAGCATAAACAAGGCATGTAAACTGTTTGACAAAAATGCCTCAAAAAATGTAGTTTGAGGGAATTCAATG
>VDFB02060725.1:0-37919 GCA_007258455.2 Sequoia sempervirens
GATGAGTTCATTCTAGGCAAACCTGGGGAGAGCTTGGGTTGCATACAATGAACCCATAGGGAACCTATCATTTTTGTGTGTTTTTTTCTTAATTAATTTTGACCTTTGAATTTCATCAGGAGACCCTAAAATGAATTACTAATTCTAAAAGTGCCAACTAAAGCATTTTAAACACCAAAATTATTTTAGCTTATTTTGATTGCAAAAAAAAAAACATTCCAAGAGGTCAAACTTCCATTCTTGTTTATCATTCAACAAACCAAGTTGAAGATTGATCATTGATGGTTCCAAATTGATTGCATAGCTATTCCCATGCATTTGCAAGTGTTCATTTGCCACCAAAAATGTCATAAAAAATGATTTTACTATCTCTTTTTTTTTCTTTCAATTTTTTCCTTTCATTTTTCCTAGTTTCTATAAACACAACATATTAAACAATTTAGGATTTATTTTTTTGCATTTATTTGTTTTAAGTGCATTTCTTATAAATAGAAAAACTTATTGCCACAATATTTACAATAGAAACTAGTTCTAGCTCCTCAACCCAATCTAAATTCAAAATAGATCTAAGCTCTAATCTTTAGAAGTATATGGATATGATACAACTAATTCCATGTGGCAAGGGGTATGTCTAGATTTGCAAGGGGTGCGATGTGAGATATTGAAGTTCATATAGTTGAGTGAAAGCCCATTTGTGTGGCATCTTTGAGATGAACATCAAAGCTTGCTTAAGTCAGCTTGGTAACCCTATGCCATTGGAGTAAGTGATTGGCATACATTAATAAGCAAGAGAGAGTAGATGAAGGATCAAACCATAAAATAAGTCATCTTTTAATAAAGAGAAGATATCAAGGAATGAAGCCCCCTACACTCCCATCTAATCCCAGTTTTGGGGTACAAAGCCACCCATTTTTGGCCACTCCTCAAGAACAATCCACTATAAACAAGAGACCAAAAAGACCTTTGGAATTGAAAATGGGTTGTTTTTCAATGTTCACTCACCATATTGGCAAGAAATAGTGAAAAAACTTAATGAGACTCCAAATAGGTACAAGGGTTTGGGTTATGAGAAGATGCATGACATATTATTAGGAAATGAGGTCAGACTCGTATAATATTAATTGAAACCCATAAATTATTCATGGGTTCAAACAAGGGTGTTCATTGCCTCTAATGAATGGAAAGATGCAAAAAATTGGCCCTTGATCAATGTCATTGTAGTGTCCTTTAAAGGGGGAAATGTTTTTGAAAGTTGTGGATTGTGAGGGGAAGGTGAAATATGGCTAATTTTTTGCTAATATCCTCATCACAACCATTAAGGAAGTGGGACATTGTAATGTTATTCGTCATAACCACAAACACAAAGAATTGTAGAGGTGTTGGGTTGTTGGTTAAGAAATTCTATTCACACATCTTTTGTACACCTTGTGTTGTTCACTCTCTCAATTTTATGCTACAAAATATTGGGAACACAATTGATTAGATCATATAGTTGTTTGTAGAGGCTAAGAAGATTGGAATGTTCATCACCAACCATCACTTATCGCAAGATATATTTAGATTATTTTCAAAGTTGGAGTTGTTGAAGGTAATTGAATCAATATAGCATTTTACGTTTTAGTTTCACTTTAAGCTTAGTCATTTGGAATTTATTTTTTAAAACTTATTCTAAGTTGACTATGCATTATATATTCTAATTTTTCTTTAAAGTTTGTTCTTAATTATTTTATTTTTATGTTTGAATAAGTTGTTGAGACATGTTTCACTTCTAACACAATCATTTTTAGATGACTTGTGAAGGTTCAAGAGACACTTTCTAGCATGGTTATTAACCAAACTTGGTCCATGTGAATGCAAAACAACATCGAGAGGACAACAATGTTAACAAGATGATCTTATATGACTCTTAGTGGGATCATGTGGAGTATCTCCTTAGTTTCATTGAGCTTGTTTTGAGTATGATTTGTTATATCAACATGAACAAGCCTTCCTTGGGGGAATTATATGGTGACATTGACTTAATGATTGAGAAGATAAAGAACATCATAAATGGAAAAAAAATATTTTTTTTTTGGAGAAACTTTCTTCAAACAAGTGCACAAACTTATTGAAGATAGATAGAACAAAATGACTACCCTACCATATCTTTTTGCTCTTGCATTGAGTCCAAAATATTATAGTGTTGAGATTCTTCTTGTGCCAACAAAAATCACCCCATATAGAGATTATATAGTTGAAGAGTACAAAACATCATTTTGTAGACTCTTCCTTGATATTGATTTACATGATGTAGTCACGAATGAGTTCACTGATTTTGTACACTTCAATGGTCACATGATAAGTTCAAGAAAGATGCTCACAATGATAAGTTCAAGAAAGATGCTCACAATTGGTGGTACTTCCATGGCCAACAATTCCTACAATTACAACATCTCACAATCAAAGTTTTATCGCAAATTTAATCATTTTTTTTTAATCTTTAGACTTTGAAGCTTGATTCATAATTTTTTTAATTTTATTTTTTGTAATTTATAACTCTATCTCTCTACTTTGTCTTTATAGGTTGCTAGTTTATCTGCATCTAAGAGAAGTTGGATCTCTCTTTCATCCACTTAGTAAAGCGCAACCATTTGTATTAAAAATAGACAAAGAACTTAAATGTATCTACAATCCAACTTGCACCTCCTTTTGCACTAACAACATGGCTACAAGGAAGGGGACTCAAAGGTGTGGGATATGGAGTTAGAGCATATTGACTTGGATGTTTCCTCTTCTTAACATGTTGCACTTGAGGAGTCATAAAGCAAACACATTTTATCTGTGGTGGCAGTGGCATTGCTTGTGGTTCTTCAAATGTTTTCATCATGTAATGTTCATGATGTTGATGATTTTGAAAATCCATTTAAATAATATTGAATATTGAGGTATATTTTGTAAATTATGAGTTTATGGCGGTTTTGTTGATTATATGATGCTATGTGGTATTCTACACTTAGTCCCTCTTTTTTGTATATATATGATTTTAACTTTTTTGTATGGATGGACCCAAACTGACCCCAACCCCCAAAATTTTATTACCAGATCTGCAAACCGAAAGATGTGAACCTGAACCAAGATATGGATTAAAACTGGAAACTTAATTTTCAAATGTAAAGCTTCTCAAAACTTTACACGAACGACATTTGAGGCAGGGCTCGCAAAGGATGAACATTAGAAAAACTCTCCCTAAAAAGAAAAGATACAATAAACTCTCTGTTGAAACATACACATTGAATTTCAGACATAGCCCTTGGCATTAGAACAAGACATAATTACAGCTGCTTGAACAGGTATATAATTTCTGTAACTACCGGACCACCAGGCTGAAATCAAATATCCTTTAACAAAAGCACAGTTCCTAAAACATGGAGCCGAAGGAGTTTAATAACCCAGATTAAAGTACAGCACATTTTTATCTTTGGCCTACATATGCAGGGGTAAGGGTCATCTTAAGATTAACTAAGATCAAATACCTTATGAAGATGCTCATGTCAGTATTGTTGGTGTTAAAACCTAGGTTACTTGACAAAGAATTTTGGTTTGGTTTTGAATCTTTTACAGATCAATAGAAGATGTAACAAAAAAGCCCTTGAAGATCCTAAGTCATGCTTAAAGCATTCAAAAAGATGTTAACTAAGTTTTGATATATGTTAAAAGTAAGGAAATATTAATGAGCCCAAGAGCAATTACTTCTTGTCACATCAATGGCAATGGAAGTGTTTCCTTTTATTGCTGATACATAAAATGTAGCGCACATCTTCCACCATATCCCCCATCACATCCTCTACATTTGATTTCTTGTGCATGCAATCCAAAGTAACAAAAGTTCTTCCCTCAATACTTTCACAAGCCGAGAGTGCTTTTTGAAATGGAAACACTTTCATATTTAAAAATAAATAAAATCATGTAAATGGTAAAATGAGCATTTTCAAGAAAAGATGGTCGCCTGAGAACTGCATAGTGGTGACCCTCTGGCTGAATCTGTGGCGTGCAGCCACTTAATGCTCACTGCAATAACTTTCTTATGTTGATATAATAATGCCTTAGGCTGCCATTATTTTCTGGTTAAGTTTTTGATGTGATAAGATTTTATAGCGGTTTGCAACCTGTCCAACTGTAACTGACAGAGGTTTTCTTTTGGGTTAAGTGAATATCTATTGGATTATCTTTTAAGGTTTAAGACAAGATTGTCCTGATTTCTTGTGAAATTTAAGATCTGAAAAGGATCTTCGCAAAGAAGATGATCCCCAATGCCAACTGATTCCTATGGAGGAAAAGAACTTCCTGGAGAAGAAAAGGAACCTTCCGATTTCTTTCTTTCAGTTTTAAAGCAGATTGCAGAATCTATGCAGTACAATGAACGTGACAACAGCAAAGCCTGGGACATGCGGGTATTTCACATGCATAAATTTGTCCCAGAGTGAACTTTCTGATGTGCCCTGGTGAGTTTCTGAGATCCCAAGCAATGTTACATAGCACAATCCAACTTAGAGAAAGAATTATTGAGATGATCCTTAATCTGAATTAAGCTGCACTCTCATTTCTTTTTCTATCATATGAGCTTTGTTCTTCTAATCTTCATAACATCATCCAAACAGTTGTCAAGATAGTACGCATTTGACCATCTATTACATCGACTGAATTAGCCAGAGAGCCTGCTCTTATTGTTTCGAGAGGTATGAAGTAAGGTATCTTTGATCAAAGGACCTGGTTCAATTGGCATGTTTTTTATAAAATCTTCTGCCTCATACAGACTTCCAGCACTGCCTAAGAGCTTAACCATGCAGATGTAGTGCTCCATGCTTGGGATAATGCCATAAACTCGGGTTAAGGAATAAAAAATCCGGCGGCCTAAACTTACAAGGCCTAACTGACTGCATGCAGAGAGAACAGAAACAAATGTAATGTGGTTTGGCTTGATTCCAAACTGCTGCATTTTTTCAAATACTTGCAATGCTGCCTCAGCACGTTCATGCTGCACATACCCTGCAATCATCACATTCCAGAGTACAATATCATGCTTAGGCATTCTATCAAAAATCTGTCGAGCATTTTCTATGTTCCCACATTTGACATACATGTCAACGAGACCATTGCCAACAAAGGCATCTAACACAACTCCAATTTTAATAGTATGAGTGTGAACTTGTTTCCCCACTTCTAGAGAAGCTAAGCTAGCACATGCACTAAGAACTGTTGGGTAGGTGAACTGATTGGGTTTCACACCTTGATGTTGCATTTGGATAAAGAGTTTCAAGGCCTCCTCTATATAAGCCTTCTGAGTATAGGCAGCTAGCATTGCAGTACATAGAACAACATCTTTTGGAGTCATTGTGTCAAACACTTGTCGTGCATAGTCTATCTCACCACATCTAGCATACATAGTAACCACAGCACTTACCAAAGTAACATTACCCCTATACACGGATTTAATGATGTGTCCATGGAGTTGCTTGGCTTCGTCAAGAGTCTGGCATGCCTTAAAAACAATAGCTAATGTAATTTCATTTGGTTTCATACCCGTTCCTAATAATTGACAGAATAGCTCCATTGCCTTATCATGCTGCTCTCTATCAGCATATCCTTGAATTGCAGCATTGTATAATCCCACATCTACCTTATTCATGCTGTCGAACAATTGTCGACCACAGTCTATGCTACCACACTTCATATACATGAGAATTACAGCACTCACAACAAACAGATGTAACCCAAATCCATTTTTAAAAACATGGGTGTGAAGTTGCTTACCCTGTTCCACATTCTGTAGACTAGAACAAGCCTTCAGAGCAAAGCCAAAGGTGACATGGCTCGGGCTTATCCCTTTCCTAAGCATTTCAGAGAAGAATTTCAGGGCATCCTTAATTTGGCCACACTGAACATATGATGCAATCATCGCATTCCATGATACAACATTTCTCTCAGAAAGTCTTTCAAAGGCCTTGTGAGCATCATCAATGCTTCTGCATTTACCATACATGTCAACCAGAGCACTCCCCAGAAAGATATTCTGTTCAACCCCCAGTTTTGCAATGTGGCAATGAGCTTGTTTGCCTTCTTCTAAAGCTGCCAAAGTAGCACAAGCCTTCAGAACGCTACTGAAAGTGTACTCATCAGGCATCGTAACAGCCCATTTCATTTCTTCAAACAGGTCAAGTGCTTCTTCACCAAACCCTTGCTGGGCATAGCCTGCAAATTTATGGACAATTTTAAAAGGCTAAGATTCGCCAATTAACCATTTTTGACATTTCACGCCTTCAAGCTTCCACAATCCATAGTTTTTAAGGAGAAAACTTCTGGAGATATCTGACTATGGAGAAAAGACACCGACGTTTTTCGGTTTCATAAAAGAAAAAATGGATGACAATGATTAGGAAAGTACTAATCTTCAATATTTTGTACAACATTTATTCTAAAAATTGGCAAAGTTTTGTGTAAAGATGAATTTTTTAATTTTCAGATTACAACAGAAAATGATATTCGGAGTTCAAAATAAAAAAAATATTCCCAAGAATGCAGAAAGACGTATCCAATTGGTGAGATAGCTTATTCAGAGCCCACTGAGGCTGAATTCCTCAGAAGCATCATAATAAGAGATAGGGTCGAATACCCAACTACACCTAGTGACATTCTTCAAATAGATATTCCCCCTTTCTAAATCTTGGCTTTACTTATAAGAAAGGTAACTCTGTTTATATTCAGACCCCTTGAGAAAACGAAAAAATTAAAAACAGATTTCAGGAATTTATAAAGAATTGGGCTTTCTTAAAATTACCCCTACCTGCAATCATGACACTCCAGGAAACTAAATTTTGTTGAGCCATGTTATCAAAGACACTGCGTGCATCCTTAATGCTCCCACACTTGGAATACATATTCACAAGACAGTTTCCCAGAAATGTTCCAACTTCAAATCCATGTTTGATGATTTGGGCATGGATAGCCTTCCCCTCTGCCACAGAATTGAGCTGTGTACACTTGATCAACACGTTACCATAATGGGTACTCTCACTGTTAGGGGAAACTGGAACGGGCACTGCCAATGCGGCCATTACCAGATGCTAACTTCCAATCCAGTGGGAATAGAAATTATAATTGGGTAGTCCAGGAGAAACCTCTAGGGGATAATGCTGACATGACAAATAAGTATTTAAAGAAATGGGGAATAAATGAACAAATAAACAATTAAAAGCTGTCACTTTAAGGTTATACGGTTAGGGGAGAGGGGTCCAAAGTAGGGTGCGAGCCTATACTTGAACAGTAGTCCCACGTGGGCCCCATACTAGCGCTGATTAATATGCAAATGTAAAACAGTTTTCACCCACAAAGTCAACAAGGGTACATGTATCACTGTACCGTCAAAATTGTATTATAATCAGTGAATATTTGTCCCATACACAAATAGATATTTGCATCTTACATGTCAGAGAATATTCAAAGCACATCTGACACCACAAACACACAAGCCATATTGCTTGTTATTGGCTGTAGCTTTAAAACATGCACCCAAAATATAAAACTAGTATAACCTACGCTCCGCTATAATGTCACCACTTGCATTACATCACAATCAATTTAGTGATAGTTGGGATGCCACGAGAACAACTAGGAGCCAAGAATGTCCCATCACCAAATCCAATCCAACCGAACCCCCATCCCACTTGCCCACCAACACAACACTAAGATGAAAAACAATCATTCATATGTGTCCCATCTATCAAATCAAACCTCTCTACTATTGGTTCCTCCTATTTTTTTGCCACCTGCAACCACCAAAACAATGGTTTTAAAGCCACCAAAATCTCCTGTCAAGCAAACAAGGATTGCACACCATTAATACATACAAACTCTGCAATTGAAGACATCCGATCAATAATTCAAATTTGAAAATAAAAGGATAGGAATTAAAGATTCCATACCAAACCAACATTGAACATATAAGGAGATTTTCAAATTAAAAAATGCATTACTCAATCTCTTGCGATTTCCATTTAGCACGTCCCACTTTCATTCTCAGTTATAAATTTGCTTTAGAAATATGAAGAAAGTCCAGAGGCAACAACAACAACACTCTAAGAAGCTATAGGTATTCTACTGCTACAAATTCTTTATGCCTATAGATGCCAATATGTTGTATGCTATGAATATGTTGTCCACGAATTTGTAAACATCCGGGGTTTCATACTGATGCTATTTACATTAGTTTTTACATTTATGTTCTTTATGCCTAGGAATGCAAATATGTTGTATGCGATGTCAATTTTTGTCACAGTCACTTGTAACTTAATATTTGAGGTTTGAACTTACACTTTATATGAATGCCAAGTCATTTTAGTTCAATTTCAGGGTTTCACTGGTTTTTCGTTTCCTCTATACTCGTCCATGCACGACGTTTACTCTGCATTGTGCTTTTCAATATATTGTGTTATTCAATATCTTGTGTCATTCATTGCACGACGTTTACTTTGCATTGTGCTTTTCATATTTGCTTCCTTATAGGAAATATGAAATGGGTTTGATTGGTTTAAATGGTTTTTCATTACTATTAGAATTTTTTGACGAAATATGAAAAGGGTTTGACTGGTTTTCAACCATGCACTTGTATTCGTGTGTTCGTCATTGCAAAAACTTTAACTTTACAATTTTCTTTTTACATTTGTTTGTTATTCCAAAATACGGAAATGGTTACAATATATCACACTACATATTGGTTGACTTTGTGGGTGAAAACTATTTTACAATTGCATATTAAGGTGCTCTAGTGTGGGGCCCATTAACATATATGTAGGTACACATTCTATGGTTGTCTTATAATCTACATATTAGAAAATATATTCTATGCAGATAATCTGTTTCAATTTTGTTTACAGCAATTATTATGTTTATAATATCTATTCTACATTTCTGAAAATATATTCAATGTTGATAATCTTATACAACATTTCATCTTTGTGAACACCTAAATTTGGACACTTAATTTATCCAAATTTATCACTTTTCATCTAAACATTCTCTTATCTGAGTTAATTAAGTAATATTACTATTATTTAATTAATACCCTTAATTCTGCCAAATCCCTAAGGTATTTAATTAATAATTAAATATTTTACTCTTTTAATCCTCCTTTCATCAAATAAATTAAATAAATAATACATTTATTTAATTCCTCACATGTCATTTCCATCTAATCCTAATCCATCTCCTAATTTCTTCATTAGGGATGTGCACATGCCTAATCCTTGATTAGAATGTGTCACATCCTCAACTTGCAGAGTTGGCTTCCCGTCCTGTTTATCTTCTAATTCTTGCTGATTAATTGAAATCGGCAATGCGGTGCAGCGGATCAATACTCTCTATCCTCCAAGAATTTTAATTCACTTTTATTCCTCCTAAAATCCCCTTTTCCCATGCATCTTCTAAAATCTTTGACTTATCACATCAAGTCACATGTGACAAACTCCCACCTTTTGGGAACAGTCTTATCCACTAAATTCTTTCAATCATTGTGAATTTAAAATTCACTTTTATTCTCCCAAGATTCTTCTCTCACTCTCCAAAGGTACTTGGAAGGTACTTGTCCTTCACTCTTTCCATGTACCTTTTGCCCACCTTACTTACACCTCATCCCCCCTTAGCCACTTCACATTCCACATGTCAAAATGTGAGGGCTTGTGAGTTCTCAACTCATTATAGCCCTTCATCTTGGTTTTGTTGGATGAATCTCAACCGTTGAATTCTCTAGAGAATTCAAATTCTTCTATAAATACCCCCTCCTCAAGGGCATTTTGAACACTTTTTCATTTGAGCAACCTTATGCTGTCAATTTGCATTCTCAAGCATTCAATATCATTTAGCCACCCACTTTGATCATCTTGCATATTCAATCTTGCATCTAGCTACACCAAAAAGCCATCTAAGGAGCATACAAAGTCATCCAAATCAAGGGCCAAACCAAGGAGTCTTTCAACAACAAGGAAGGTATAATCATTTGCATCTATTTCATCTATTTTTCCTTCTTGTTTTATCACTCTTTGGCTAATCATTGAAGTGTTCTTAGTATTTTTCCACTTGCATTTTAAATATATTTTGCACATTAGAATGGGTAAAAAATTCAAGGTACACATACAATAAAGTCTATGCTGATAATGTAACATTTGAAAATGCATGTCAATACATTTCATATAGTCATTAAAAAGGTCTAATAGACATGTCTAAATTCCACAACACTTCATAAGGAAATACTTGATGTAATCTATCCTTTTGTATATTAGTAGCTCAATTGAAATTCAATTTTAGGCTATACCTCTACAAAAGTTAACATGTTTCTATGTCTTATCTCAATTTTATTTGTTTCGGTACATTACAATTCACTCTTTTTTTGTGAACCAAAAATAACATTACATTTAGGGGTAACGACTATAGTGCCCAAAAAGTATATCATTCAATTTAGTATATACTAAATAGATTATGTTGGTTAACACTGGCAACATAATTACACTTGATTATGAGGGTATTCCTATGGAGGGATGCTAGAGGGAGGTGGTAGGAGTGAATGGTAGAGATGAATGTGACCTATTTGAACTATATGACTGTAGCTCTCCCCTATTATTATGTTCATCATTGCACAAACTTTAAGTTTGCAATTTGGTTGTAATATTTGCATGTTATCCCAAAATATGAAAATGGTTTGACTGGTTTTCATTTTGAGGATATATGTAGTGCATATATGTGCATACATATGTACATATATATATATGTATGTGCATAAGGATGTACATATGCATCTATGTGCATACGTATGTAGATGTATGTCTATGTCAATACGTATGTACATATATATCTATGTGCATACAAATGCACATGTATGTATATGCCAATATGTATGTACATATATATCAATGTGTATGTATATGTATGTATATATCAATGAGTATCTACATGTATATATATATCAATGTGTATCCACATGTATGTATATGTATCTACATATATATACATATGCATATATACATATACATATATACATATACATATATACATATACATATATATACATATATACATATATACATATATACATACATACATACATATATACATACATACATACATACATATATATATATATGTATATGTAGATATAGATTGATATGTATGTAGATACAAATTGATATATATGTAGATACATATATATACATTGTTCAATTGCATTGTTCATATATATATATATATATATCTCTGTGTGTGTGTGTGTGTGTACATACACACACATATTGGAAGTGTTCATAAACACCCTATATGCCATAAACATCATGGAGCACATTGTCAATGCACCTAGAACACAAGATAACCTTCAATCTGTGGATAATCACATAAACACTTTAAATATTATGTTCAAAATTAGCAACAAAATAAATAATAACCTTCAACTTAAGTAACACAACACACCCATAACAAAATAAATAAGTGATAAGAAGAAAGAAAAGGGAATGACAGGAGACAATGGTACAACTTTAGTGAGGTTAAAAACCTCACCTCTATGAATTGGAGATGGCCAATGCTATGGTGAATTTCTCCAACTCAATCCTACAAACATATATGAAAATAGTCATTAATAAGAAAAGTGTTTAACTTAAAATAAGAAAGTATAGTATAGTGTCGTTTAGTGTTTGCCTTTGAAATGCAATTCACCATCACCAAGCCAATAATGAATTGAAATTGCACACCATTGAAGAAGATTGAACAAGACACAAATTTACAACAAGTGTTAGCCGAATATACCAACATGTCTAAAAGAATGAAATTAATAACTCCTAATGAATATACACATGAGATATATGACATTGAAATTGAACAATCAAAATGAACAATTCAATTGAACATTCCATTTGAACATTCCAATTGAACAATGCAATTGAACAATAAAATTGAACATTCCAATTGATCAATCAAATAGAACAATGTAATAGAATAATAACTTTTAACAATGCAATTGAACAATCCAATTGAACATTCCAATTGAACAATAAAATTGAACATTCCAATTGAACAATAAAATTGAACATTCCAATTGATCAATCCAATAGAACAATCTAATAGAACAATGCAATGGAACAATAACTTTTAACAATGCAATTGAACAATCCAATAGAACAATAACTTTTAACAATGCGATTGAACAATCAAATTGAAAAATCCAATTGAATAATACAATTGAACAATAAAATTGAACATTTCAATTGATCAATCCAATAGAACAATGCAATAGAAAAATAACTTGTAACAATGCAATTACACAATCCAATCGAACAATCAAATTGAACCATCCAATTGAAGAATGCAATTGAACAATCTAATTGAATAATTAAATTGAACATCTGTACATGAGTTATACATATATAGCAACATGTTTAGCACTTAAAGAATATTGGGTGTAACAATCACAATCTATGGAACTGAAATGCATTGACATCCATAAATAGTGCAAGTTGAAACCCCAAATACTGAGTTACAGGGTGGTGGGTGACAAATATTTACAGTGCATACAATTGATATACATTCCTAGGCATATAGAATAAAAAAAACTTTGAAATTAAATTGAAATGTCTTGACATTCATAAATAGTGTAAGTTGAAACCCTAGATATTGAGTTATAGGTTATTGTGACAAATGTTGACATCACATACAACATATTTGCATTCCATGGCTTAAAGAGTTTAAATGAAAACCCATTGTGAACAACATCAATGTGGAACCCCAGATATTTAAAGATTCATGGAAAACTTATGCATATCATACAAGAGATTGGCATTTATATGTATGTATGTATGCATATATACAAACATATATATATGTATGTATATTTATATATATATACATATAATAAATATATATGAATACATATACATATACATATATGAATACGTACATACACACACACATTATATATATATTACATACACACACACACACATATAGATATATATACATACATACACATTATATATGTATGTATGTATGTATTCATATATATATATATATATATATATGTATTCATATATATATATAGATATTTGTTAGTTTTAATATATATAGGCACTGGTACAGGCCTAGTGAGGTAAAAAAGCTCACCTAAAAGAGAAAGGGAGCTTTAGAGAGTGTAGAGCCGAACAATGAAGCGTGTAGAGCCCAACAATGAGTCGTGGAGAGCCAAACATGTATGGGTGTATAACCAAACAAACACTCCATAATAAACACAAACAAAAGGAATGTCAATGAACCAGATATGAGAGAGTTTGGAGCATTGAATGAACCTTGATCTCTGAATTATACACTTGATAGTTTGAGTAAGTGTGGAGGGATGCGTAAGGAAAGTTTCCCAGTGGAGGCAACGAAGGAGGTGGAGAGCAATTACTGCTCTAAAATAGTCATTTAGGGTGGGGAAAGGTAGTAATTATATACATCTATTGCTTGCTCAACAACACATTCCCTTTTGTGCAATACACTAGATTGAATGAGTGGAACCTAAACAAAAAGCATGAATAGAATTGAGAGTTTTACCTTGAATGTAAAACCTGATTTGAATTCCTACTTTTTGTTTGGTTCAACTCATTCAGGCTTAGTGCATTACTTTTCTGCAACAACATTCTCCGTGCTTTGCTACAAAAAACCCCTCTTTCTCCACACTTATCTCTGATACTTGTAGGCAACACTTCCCTGAAATAACAACCTTATTATATAGACATAATAGAGATTCATATATATATATACATATATATATACATACATACATAATACATATATATATATATATACATATACATATATAAATAAAAAAAACATTTCAAAGATAAAACTATTGTGCATGGAAGAACATAATAATACATATAAACAATTACATATATATACATATACATATACAAATACGAATACATATATATATATATATACATGTATATATATTCCTAGGCATATAAACAGTTTGCTTTTCTTTAATATGCATCTTGACAGTTTGCAATTCAAAGCTTGGTTTTATGAACACTTTGTAATGCAATTGTCTTTAATGTGCATGGATAATTTGTTTTTATTGAATATATGCATGTTGACAGTTTGTTCAATTTTATTATTTGAATTGAAATGACTTAGATAAGATATGTTTAGTGAGACATGAACAAACATTGGTTAAACATTGTCAAAATGAAAGACAATGGTACAAGTGTAGAGAGGTAGAAAACCTCAACTGAAAGACAAAGGAGCTTTCTTGAGTGTAGAGCCGAACATAAATATATAAAACATATTTCATAGTAACAATCACATAAACAATTATATATATATATATATATATATATAATAGTATGTATATGTATGGAAACATTTCTATGTATTGTTCTATTCTTCCATGCACAATATGTATATGTATGTATGAAAATATAAATATATATATGTGTGTGTGTGTGTGTGTGGAAATAGGTCTATGTATTATTTTGTTCTTCCATGCACTATATATATATACACACACAAATACATATATAAGAACAAAATAATATAATTGCATGGCAGGATGTCTTCAAAATGAAAACAAGTGAATCCATTTTCATATTTGGGAATAAAAAATAAATATTAAAGGAAAATTGCAGAGTTAAAGTTTGTGCATTCTCAAAGAGAGGAATACAAGTGCATGGTAGAAAACCCTATAATTTTGAACCAGTGAAACCCTTTCCATGTATGCTAGTAACAATCAAATAAAAAAAGCATTTTGCAGACATAACTATTGTGCATGGAAGAAAAAAATAATATGATTACATGCCAGAATATCTTTGAAATGAAAACCAGTCATACCATTTTCATATTTCAGAATAACATGAGAATATTATAAGAAAATTGTAGAGTTAAAGTACGTGCAATGAGCAAGACATGAATGCAAGTGAATGAAAAAAACCCTTGAAATGATAAACATTAAAACCCTATGAATATTTCCTACTAACAGTAAAATATATTGTAACCATTTCCATATTTTGGAATAACAAACATATGTAAAAAGAAAAGTGTAGAGTTAAATTTTGTGCAATGAGGAACACACAAATACAAGTGCATGGCAAAAAATTATTCGAACCCTTTCCATATTTCATTGAACAAGTCTACTAGTAATGAAAAACCATTTAAACTAGTCAAACCCATTTCATATTTCATATAAGGAAGCAAATACAAAAAGAAAAATGTAAAGTAAACATTGTGAAATGAAGAACAAAAGATTAGGAGTGCATGGAAGAGTGTAGAGGAAAATAAAATCAGTTAAACCCTCCCCACATTTCATTTTATTAATCTTTCTCAAAGACAAAATTTTGCAATGAAATGCAATTGAAAAATAAGTGCATGTGGCAGAATATCGTCGTATTTGAAGACACTGGTACAAGCCGAGTGAGGTTAGAAACCTCACCTGAAAGAGAAAGGGAGCTCTCGAGAGTGCAAAGCCGAATGAAGAAGCGTGAAGAGTCGAACAATGAAGCGTGGAGAGCCGAACCAATATCGGTGCGAAACCAAATGAACACTCGAGAATGTTTGCAAACAAAAGGAATGAAATTAAGCAGGATATGTGAGAATGTGGAGCATTGAATGAACCTTGATCTCCAAATAATGCACTTGATAGTTCAAGTAAATGCAAAGGGATGCGTAAGGAAAGTTGGTCAATGGAGGTAATGAAGGAGGCAGTGAGCGATTAATGCTCTAAATTGTTTGTTTAGGGTGGCAAGGCTGTTGTGGACACACAATCATTTGATCCAGTGTATGTAGATATGTTTGCTGATTAAGGATATGGATGGGCTCCACTTTTGGGCAGAGGTAAAAATGGGCCTATTTTGGTTAGGTCAAAGTAAATGGTGCTTGACAGGTGGCGGGTTGTTATTTTAAAAGAAAAAATATTAGGCCCGATGCACAAGTGGTAGGGTGATGTGGTGGGAAATTTTTTTAATTTTTTTGGTCCACGTGGACTACCACGTGGACCTCCAAAGTTGACTTGCCCTACTTTGAGCCCCTCTCCCCTATTTCAAGGTCTTATTTTTGGTATATTGTAAATTATTGATTTTGATTTCTATTTTAATCAAGTCATGTTGAAAGTTGTGCTTTATAGCTATTTGAAGCAATACCAAACAATTTAAATTTTTTATTTTGGCCCAAAAACCAACTTTATAGCCCAAAAATTGGGGAGAAGCTAATCTTTTGATAAAAGGACATGTCTTAGACATTATAACATAATACTCCATCCCTCACACTATTGCATCCTTACAAGATAAGATTGATGGATGGGATTGACGAATGTTTAGGCATGTGTCGTTTCTAGTGTTGACATGCGTGTGTCATTTTTAGTGTTGTCACACATGTTATCATTGGAAATTGTGTCATGCCATCAGGTTTCAAAATTAGCATGTAAAAATATTTTGAAAGCTAAAAACGCCGCCATTTCACCATTTCACATTTTGAAGGTTGGTGGGGAGCTTGAAAGCAAGTTTAAGGCGTTTGGAGGTTGAAGCAGAGCAATCAATCTCCCTACGAAAACACATGTGACAGGTGCAATTAGCTAGCTAGCAAGTATGCATATTTTTCAAAAATATATGTTGTTTTTGCATTCTGCGTAGGGGCTATGGAGAATTGAATGGGTATTCATTGCAAAACACATGGTATTCATTTGAAATGTAGAGTTTTTTATGTGCTTTTCTATTGAGGGTTTGTAAAATTTATGTTTTGAATGTTCACGCCATAACTGTTTGAGGAAGCATAAAGAGATAGCTCACAACCCGTTGTGGAAATCCAACTTGCATTTATTTTATGCAATTGAAATAGTTTTAGAATAACGTGTAGACAAACTAAAAATGACGCAGAGTATATAACCAAGTTCGAAAACACAATGTGGGTTTGCAATTAAATTATATGTTTTCAAAGCCACATAAAGCCCATAACATCACTATTTTTGACATTCATATTTTGAAGGTTGTTGGGGAGCTCAGAAGGGAGTTGCAAACATTTAGAGGTTGAAGCAGTGGCCAATCTCCCTCCATAATGCATGTGATAGGTGTGGACAACTAGCTAGCAGGTATGTATATTTGCTAGAAATATATACCATTTTGCCAATTCTACCTAGGGACTATGAAGAATTGAATGGGTATTTGTTGCAAAATACTGGGTATTCATTTGAATTTGTGGTTTTCCTTGCAAAAAGGGGTTTTCATTTGATATGCAAAAAGGGGTTTTCATTTGATATGCAAAGTTGTTTATGTGCTTTTCTATTGAGGCTTTTTAAATTTTGCGATTTTAACTTTCTCTCCATAATTATCTCAAATGAGGAAAATTTTCAAAATTGAGCTGAGGGGTGACTAACCATTCCGGTTGTTATGCGTTGAGTTATGAGTGTTTTAACACACATAGGAGGTTTGAAAACATGCTATCATTTGTCAGTTGAACTTAATGGAATATACCAAGCTTCAGGGTAGATAGTTAAACTTGCAGAGGTTGCTTGATATAAGAAATTGCATGCTTCAGAACACAGTGTGTTTGTCAACCTCCACATCACAATAGTAGCTACCAAATCATCCAAATTATAATATAAGATTTTTTATAAAATTATCATACAATTTTGTGAATATTATTATTTTTTAAAATTAGGGTTTTCTAATTTATTTGTATAAGTTTTTTTGTATTAATATTTTGAATCATAATTAGCACGATATATCATTAGGATTGGGAAATGATTTAATATTTCAAATCACACTTTCTTTCGTCATTGTAATAATTGATCAGAGAGTGATCTAAAATATTGATAGACAATTCAATGAAAAGCATGCTTCATAAGACAGTGTATTTATCAACCTCCACATCACAACATACCCAACCCCTTGTGGTTTTCAAGTCCATATATGTAAGTGTGCATTAGAAATAGGAAGAACACCAATTTCTTGTCATTAATTTGTATATTATCATGCCTATGACATGTCATTTTGTTGGGAGATTAGCTACGTCCCCCAACCCCTTGTGGTTTTCAAGTCTGTATATGTAGGTGTGCATTATAAATATTAAATAAACTTATTGACAGCGGTGAACATTGTGTAGTGCAGGTTGTGAAACACAATGAGTTTTGAAGTCTGCCTTTACTTATATGGGAACTTTGTCATGAAATGCAGATGTATGAATGTATAGATAGGGTTCTCATTATAGGCGGCCTCTATTCACCATCAATACATAGTGGAAGATGCATATACATATCAAGCTACAACCTAAAAAATCCTAAAGAATACTATTCTAACCCAAAACTATATTTTGATCTATCATACTTTCTAATGTCTAATCTTACCAAACTAATAATTAGATTCAGTTGACATGGGTGGTTGGCTTAATGGAAATACCATGTTGTAAGCACCTAGATGGTGTTGAGTTCAATATAAAAGAATAAGAAATTTAAAAAATGAGAGTCTTGGCATGCTTTAAGTAGATCTTAAAGTCAATGGATAAAACCTAGGAAAAATCAAAATGTAAATCATATGCACCATTTTAAATTTGATATGATTCGAATTTTCACTATCATATATTGTGAATATGATATGATCTATGGATTGATATGATGTGAAATTGAATTAATATGACATGGTGTGACATATGGGTATCTGATTTTCTAGTAGATATACAAACCTGTTAGCTAGCTACCCACACCTGTCACATGTGTTTTCATAGGGAGATTGGATGCTTTGCTTCGACCTATGAACACCTGTAACTTGCTTATGAGCTCCCCAACAACCTTCAAAATGTGAAATGTTCAAATGGAATCTTTTTTTGCTTTTAAATTAATATTAAAATATGCTAATTTTAAAACTCATCAACGTGCCATGTTTTTTGATGACGGGACACATGAAGACACATGCCTAAATGTCTATCGGCTCCATCCACCAGTCTTATCTCATTTACAATGCGATGCATGGGCGATGGGGTATTATGTTAACATGTCTAATAACATGGCATTTTTTTTGGAGATTAGCTTCTCTCAAATGCAATTAATCTCTTGAGAAAATGACATGTCATAGGCATGATAACATACAAAAATGGATAAAAACATACATAACGTGATATGACGACATAGTGTGGGGCTTGTCAAGACGGGGGATAAAAGTGCCAAAATTGGTAGATGGGAGGAAACATTATGATGATGAAAAGGAGGAGATAATGGTGCCATCAGTAAGAGTTTTCCGCCTTTCATCGGTTGTCAATGTTGTGGGTGGCCTTTCCCATTTAATTTTCCTGTGTGGTGGCTTCTGCGAGAAGCCATTATTTTGTTTGAAGTTTGTGCACCCATTGGCATTGGAGGCTGATGTGGGTAAGATGCATTCTAAATTGTAATAACTATTCTTTTTGAGAAGATGTGTTTGAATTGATAATGCACAAACTAATTGTCGGTTGGAAAACACTTTGTGTTGTGAGTTTTTTCATTCTACACATTGAAAGCTAAAGGTTGGAGAGCACAGGGTGGAGTACAATAAAAAGTCAATAAAAATGGAAGGTACAAATGAAAATGATAAAAATGGAGTTGTCACTTTCATAAGCTTCAATACCCATATATCATGTCATGTCACACTAATTAAATTTAAGATCATATCAGATCCACAACATACGATAGTGAAAATTTGAATCATAATGATGTGACATGTCTCATGAATTCTCGTTTTAAGTTTGAGTTGCTGCTACTTTATGAGTGATCCTCCTAACAAATAATTTATCCATAATTAAGTTTTTAATTACATAAAAAATATAGAAAAAGAGGCAGAAGCTAATCTCCCTACAAAAATGCATATCATAGAGATGATAACATAATGCCCCATCCACCGTATGATGACATCATTACGAGATAAGACTGACGGACAAACACCGATGGACATTTAGGAATGTTCCGTTTTGAGTGTTGTCACATGTCATGTCATCAGAAAAATGTGGCACACCGATAGGTTTTAAAACTAATCTCCCTAAAAAAATACATGTGTTAGACATGATAACATAAGACAATGCATATGTGGGTTACAGGTTTCATAAACCATCTACTCACAACCCACTATATCTTTTCGAACCTACAAATATACTATGTATTCTATTTTTTCGATGATATGAAGAAATTGAAACACATGTTTTTTTACTGTAACTAATTGTTGTGGTAAATTTTCAAGCTGTCTTTCATTACATTTGTACTGTCTAAATAACAAATGGCTTTCAAGACATTCATATTGTGAATAAAATGGTAGTCTAGAAAATAGCGAGTGTTGTAAAACCTGCAACCCACATACTGTTTGAAAACCACAAACGCATGTGTTAGACATGATAAAATTATGTCCCATCCACCATACGATGGCATCATAACAAGATAAGATTGATGTAGACGGATGCTGACAAACATTTAGGCATGTGTCGTTTCAAGTGCTATCACGTGTCCCATTGTTGGAAAAATGTGGCATGCCAATAGGTCTTAAAATTAATTTCCCTACAAAAACACATGTCTTAGACATGATAACATAATGTGACACATGTGTGGGTTGTAGGTTTCATAAACCATCTACTCACAACCCACTATGTTTTCCAACTTGCACATATACTGTGAATTTTATTTTTTGATGATATGAAGAAATTGAAACACATTTTTTACTATAACTAATAGTTGTGGTAAAATTTCAAGGTGCCTTTCATCGCATTCGTACTCTCTAAATAAAAAAAATGGTTTTCAAGACATTCATATTATGAATAAAATTGTAGTTTGAAAAAACTGGGGGTTATAAAACTTGCAACCCACATATTGTTTGAAAACCAAAAATGCATCTGTTAGACATGATAACATTATGCCCCATCCACCATACAATGACATCATTATGAGATAAGATTGATATCTACATATATTGATGGAAATTTAGACGTGTGTTGTTTCAAGTGATATCATGTGTCCCATTGTTGGAAAAATATGGCACACTGATAGGTTTTAAAATTAATCTCCCTACAAAAATGCATGTCTTAGACATGATAACTTAATGCGGCACATGTGTGGATTGCAGGTTTCATAAACCATCTACTCACAACCCACAGTGTTTTCCAACTTGCAAATATACTTGTTACCAAAATTTCACCTACAACTCAATTTGGTAGAGCTAAAACAGTTGTTACATCTAAGGTGAAAGGTACTTCAATAATTTTTTTCTAATTCTAATCAGTTGCATTTTAAGTTTCAAGTGGAATTGAATTTTTATTATGCAATGATTTACAACATAAAGAGATTATACAAATTGCATAATATTGCTATATTTCATTCATTTTGAAAATGAAGATGTATACAATATTGTTGTTTCATTCATTGAGATCAAAAGAATGCTTGATATCCCACACAAGCAGTGGGAATGATTGAATTGAATTAATACAACAATGTATGCAAGCTATACATCTGAAGATAAAGAAAAGAAGAAAAACATATGAGAAGAGATATTCGTCATTTCCTTAAGGGCTGATGTTGATATCAGTCCTTCTATCTCCACCTTGATCCTTTTATCTTCAACTCCTTCCATTCTCAATCTCTAGATGTACCTACAATTGATTGAAAGATTTTGTTAGAGCTTAGGACATGAAATATCATCATATGTTTCATAAAAAAACATGTAACTTATAGCTATGATGCATTAAATCAATTAATTCATTATCAAATAAGTGCAAAGGAACCAAATCAAATCATCAAATGAAAGTAAGATCATCAGGAAGAGCATTGAACTTCACTATTTTTTCTAACTAGTTTTCTCATTGTGTAGGTACAGGTTCATCTTTCATTTCATGGTTCATCTCATTCAAACATTACAGTATGTAGAGGAGAATGGGCTCCCACAAGGGTTGAGCCCAACATACTACATCCTCTCATTTACAAGAGAGGAGTAATGGTTTATTTTCATCATTGTTTATCAGTGAGTCATAGCAGCCATCTACTCACATTTCAATGAAAATTCGTCATAGTAACTACAAAGAAGCATGTCTTAAGGAAATATAGTATTCATCATGTCAAAAGGATAATTGGTGCATGCAATGATAGTAAATAGTTATTAGAGTGAGCAAAAGGTTCACCAAGCTTGTAGAGCAATACAACAATAAACATTCATGATCAAAGGAAGCCTTGTATCAGATAAGCATTTTCCCCTGCTTTGGTAATTGTTTGTTTTCAAAAGGATGCTTTATCAATTTTCTAATGACATGAGAAGAAATAAATCATATATCTATTGAAGTTACAAGCAATAGTGAATGCCATAGTGCATAAAGGAAATAATCTCATTTATCAGAGATACAATAATCAAAACAGTTGAAGGCCAATATGACAATGAGGAGAACAATGTTAAGGCCTTATATATTATGGGACAACCATTACAATGACATAAGTAGCATGTAGAAGAAAACAATCACAGTGTTCATGTAACTTCAATGAGAGACAGGGTTAAGACAAAGCAAATAGGAGCCCTGAGATATGCACCATGAGTAGGCCAATATGACAAAGTACAAAAGAAAACAAAAGAATTTATGCTAGGCATATGCATGGTAGTTAAGATGTCTTCAACAACTCAGGGAAATAAATTTGTGAACCTTCAAGTTACATGTTAACCTGTAGAAATCCTTACCATATTCCAAAAAAATGATGAACAATTCTACAAAGGAAAGCAGTTCTTATAATGAAAAAATGAAGGACAACCATGTAGCTTTTCATTATTTAAAGATATACAAAGAGAAAATCACCATAAAAAGAGTAGTCACAAAAGCTTTGGAACAAGCACCAATATATTGATAGGTAACTATGAATTAATCAAGTCAACCATTAGCTTTGTTAATAAGGTTACATAGTGATGAATTTCATTTAGTTACCACTCTTTGCAAATCATCCTACAACATAATTTTTCTCTTGGCATTTCATACACTTGTGAAAAAACATTTCCTAGTCAAGTGGCATGGTAAATGTAGCCTTGTTAAGCAAACATGAAATTACAAGTGCATAAGCAAGAAGCTTGTATAAGAGAAACCCTCAACATGAGACTCATAAAAGAGAAGTTCTCAGTTATTCATGCCACATAAATGAAAAGAAACCATGAGTCTTCAAGAAACCACGACCATGGAGTAAGAGGGGTTTTATTTATTCTATTAAAAAATGTAGATACAAGGTAAAGAAAGCCACGATCCTAGTATATAGTGAGCCTTCTTTTTGTAGAAAATAATAAAACTTGACATGTAAAAATTGGCCATAGCTTACAAAATTTCTCTCTTTATAAGAAATCTTTAGATTTTTATGTAAGTGGAAGCATGAAGGCTCAAGGACAATCATAGAGGTATACAAAAAATGCAAAATTTCATAAACAACAATTTCAAAATTTCAGACCTTACCAAGCTCAGATCCAAGACCTATGGAGATTCAAGCCATGATATCCACAAAGAAATACAACACAAAAGATGCCACAACCAAATACATCATGCTTTCTTTTATTACATGGAAATAAGAAAAATATAGAATCAAGCTTGAATCTACAGAAGACGCGGCCATACTTCTTTCAGAGAGGTAAAAAATAAAGATTATATAGAGATAAAGAAGAATTTATTTTCCTTTTATGTTGCAAACAAAGTCTAGAATGTGCAAAGAATAGCATACCACTTGGCCTCAACATTGAAAACTCTATATTCTTAGTGCAAACCCTAGCTTGAAGAGCTCTAGTTTCACTCGAGTTAACTCCAAGAACTCACCATGCTCAAGGAAATCCTAGCATGGAGGTGCAACTCTAGAAGAGAACTCGAGAGGTGAAATGAAGAAATGAAAAATAACTTAGGGTTTGACTCTTTTGTTGGGAGTGCCCTATCACCAATGAGGAATTCTTTTTTACTTATATTTTAAAGAAAATCATTTGAATCAAATGTGCCATGGGGTCATGAAATTAAGTCAACAAACCTAATGATTAAGGGGACCGTGAACAACCAGAGATATATAATGCCAAGCTTTTCAAATTTCTTCTACTTCTTTAACATAACTTTTGAAGGTTACGAAGTGTATGCTAACAAATATTAAGGTAAATAACAAATGATTTTACCTTAGTATTTGTTATTAGTTATTTTAGCACATATGAAGGTTAAATAATCTTTATTTACCTTAATATCTGCTAAGATAAGCTAATATTTGCCTCAAATCCATGTAAGAGGATAGAAGAAATTTGTGAGTTAAATAACAATCAATTAACTATGGAGGGGATTTCCTTAAATTATGGTCAAAATGAGATCAAATTTGGAGTTCTTTTGATCATGTACATTGAGAGGAGTTTGCAACTATTTGATCCCACTTTACATTAGTTGTGGGCCCCCTTTTCATGGATTTTCATCTTTGCTCGTGGGTGAGATATTTGGAGATATTTTCACTTTCAGTTAGCTGCTAGTTCCACCTCCTAGCTCTTTAAAGCCATCTTTTGTACATATGTTGAAAAAGACTTAGTATTTTTTCTAAGTTCTTGCCTTTTGGAGAAGGTTTTGTAACTCATTTTGTTTATAGTTTATATAGATCAACAAGTTACAAGTTATAGATTTTTGTCTTTATGCAAAATTTTCCTACTATTTTCATTCAGAATCTATCAAGTTTGCCTCTTCAGAATAATGCAAAGTGTCTTTATGAATGATTTTGATGAAACTATTGTGTTTTAAACAATCAAAACCTTTAAGTTTTATCTCATTCATTATTGTACATCCATCACATGTCTTAAGTTGTGTTTATTTTCATTTTGATCTTCAAACTGTGAGAACTTATTTTCCTTTTGAAGAAACCAAAATTTTAGCCTTCTTTAGAATCATTTTTGTGATTAAGTTACCATTTCTGAAATGTGTAAATAGTTTCTTTGAGAATAGCTATGAATCATTATGAAAGCTTTATTATCATTTAGGTGCATCACCATAGCTTAAATTTTAGTTTATGCATTCATTTCAAAGCCTTTCTTCCCTTTTCCTTCAAGAAATCATTTATTAATTAGAAAATCATAAGGGAGCTAGCCCATAACCTAGAGATTCATCTTCACTATGAGCATACCCACATGCTCGAAGATGTTTCCATGTTTCACAAGATTGTTGAGCATATAAACTTGGCATTTGGGTGCAATCTCCGTGACAACAATACTGTGCATTTTATTCTTCAATGATGAAATTGAAAAACACTTTTTACTGTCACTAATAGTTGTGGTAAAATTTCAAGGTATCTTTCATTACATTCGTACTCTCTAAATAAAAAAGGTTTTCTAGACATTCATATTGTGAATAAAATTCCACTTTAGAAAACACCGGGTGTTATAAAAACTACAACTCACATACTATTTGAAAAAAAAAAACGTATGTGTTAGACATGATAACTTTATGTCCCATCCACCATATGATGGCATCATTACGAGATAAGAATGACAGACGGATGCTAATGGATGTTTAGGCATGTGTTGTTTTGAGTACTATCATGTGTCCTATTGACAAAAAAATGTGACATGTCGACAGGTTTTAAAATTAATCTCCCTACAAAACACATGTCTTAGACATGATAACATAATGTGACGCATGTGTGGGTTGCAGGTTTCATAAACCATCTACTTATAACTCACTTTGTTTTCCAACCTACAAATATATTGTGCATTTTATTTTCCAATGATATGAAGAAATTGAAACACATTTTTTACTGTAACTAATAGTTGTGGTAAATTTTCAAGGTTCCTTTCATTACGTTTGTACTCTTTACATTTAAAAGGTTTTCAAGACATTCATATTGTGAATAAAATTGTAGTTTGGAAAACACTAGGTGTTATAAAACCTGCAACCCACATACTGTTTGAAAACCAAAAATGCATGTGTTAGACATGATAACATTATGCCCCATCCACCATATGGTGGTATCATTATGAGATAAGATTGATAGATGAATGTTGACAAACATTTATGTGTGTGCTGTTTTGAGTGCTATCACGTGTTCTGTTGCCAGAAAAATATGGCACACTGACTAGTTTTAAAATTAATATCCCTAAAAAAATGCATGTCTTAGACATGATAACATAATGCGACACATGTGTGGGTTGCAGGTTCAATAAACCATATACTCACAACCCACTATGTTTTCCAACTTGCAAATATGCTATGCATTTTATTTTTTGATGATATGAAGAAATTGAAACATATTTTTATTGTACCTAACAGTTGTGGTAAATCTTCAAGGTGTCTTTCATTACATTCGTACTCTCTAAATAACAAATAGTTTTCAAGGCATTCATATTGTAAATAAAATTGCAGTTTGGAAAACAATGGGTGTTATAAAACCTACAAGCCACATACTGTTTGAAAACCAAAAATGCATGTGTTAGACATGATAAGATTATGCCCCATCCACCATACAGATGCATCATTAGTATGAGATAAGATTGACATAAGGAGGCTGGCGAAGGTTTAGGTGTGTGCCGTTTCAAGTGTTATCATGTGTCCCATTGCCAGAAAAATGTGGCATGCTAGCTGGTTTTAAATTAATCTCACTACAAAAATGCATGTCTTAGACATGATAACATAATGCAACACATGTGTGGGTTGCAGGTTTCATAAACCATCTACTCACAATCCATTATGTTTTCCAACTTGCAAATATACTGTGCATTTTATTTTTTGATAATATAAAGAAATTGAAACACATTTTTTATTGTAACTAACAATTGAGGTAAATTTTCAAGGTGCCTTTCATTATGTTCACACTCTCTAAATAAAAAAAGGTTTTCAAGACATTCATATTGTGAATAAAATTACATTTTGGAAAACATTGGGTGTTATAAACCTACAACCCACATACTGTTTTTAAACCCTAAACATGTAACAACCCAATTGGTTAGTCACCCCTCAACTCAATTTGATTTATTTTATGATTGTGTTGAATTTTTTTTTGTTTTGTAAACATTCCTAATGTAATAAATTGGAAAAAAGTGGGTGTTAGAAAACTTGCAACACATACTGTTGTATAACCCTCTACATGTAACAAACTGATTAGTTGGTTACCCCTCACTTGAATTTGGTTAGATTTATGTATTCCCCACCTATAATTCTTCCCTATTCTCTCCACCGTTTAACTTTGAACATGAATAATGAAATAACTAACAACCCACATTGTGTTTTCCAACTTGCAATTATTCAGTGCATTTATTTTACCATTATATTAGGAAATTCAAATGCAATTTTTAGTTGTATTATCGTCTACAAAAGAAAATGTTTTCATTAAATTCATACTATTTTCATATACTACAATATGGAAAACATTGGGTGTCTAACCAAATTGAGGCGAGGGATGACAAACCAATTGGGTTGTTACTATGTTAATAACAAAAGGTTTTGATTACATTCTTATTGTTTCATAAAATTACAAGTTGGAAAACACTCGGTGTTATCAAACCTGCAACCAACATGCTATTGTAAAAAACTCTACACATAATGAACCAATTGGTTGGTCACCCCTCACCTCAATTTGGTCAGATTTATGTATCCCTCACTTGCAACTCATCCCCAAGCTCTCCACCCTTTAGCTTTGAATGTGCACAATGAAATAACTAACAACCCAAATTGTGTTTTCCAACTTGCAATTACATTTATAAACAACATGCCATCAAAAAAAGATGCCAGGAGAGATTAGTTTTTCATATATATGAATGAATGTTCACTTCTTCAAAACTCCAAGAAAATGACAAAATGATAGATATAATTGTTGATATATATTACTAGTGTTAGCGATAGTTTAAATTAAAAATTAAATTCCCATTGTATAATTTAATATGTTTATTTATTGTCTATGCAAGCTGGCATGATACAATCAACACAACATATAATCCAATATTGGTGAAATCTAGAATAAAATGAAATTTGTGTATCACCAAATGTCTTTAATTTTCCAATTTAATCTATCTTTAACACTTGTCTTCCTTCCAGGTGGTTGATATAGGTGATGAAACAAAATTGAATAAAATAAGGCCAGGTGGATTTTGAAGGATAGTTGAGGAGATGTGAAGCATCTGCACTAAATATAGGCGATTCTAGCTCTCATAGCTTGAATTGCAAGTGTACTGGATGGTTAAATTTCCAAAATTTATTTTGTATTTAGAAGTTGTGATTTATTTATAGATGAGATGCTTATTGTGAGGAATGCAAACAATATGTAGTTTAATTTTAATAAGCTAAATGCTACATTATTGTGGACCTATTATATTTGACAATTGCCTCATGGAAGAGAGAATGGCCACTTTGCTTCTCACCTAAAAATTGCTTCCAAGCTCCCCAACAACCTTACAAATATCAAATGGTGGATTTTTTGTTTTGAAATCTATTTTAAAATTAAAACATGCTATTTTAAAAGCCTGCTGGTGTGCCACTTTTTCCAATGATGGGATAGGTGATGACACTCACTAACGACACACACCTAAATTTCTATCATAGTCCATCAATCACTCTTATCTTTTAAGGATTCCATCGTATGAGGGATGGGGTATTATGCTATCATGTCTAAGACCATGCGATTTTTTAGGGAGATTAGTTTCTCCCCAATTTTATGTGGAGGATGTTTCCTCCTTGAAGTGTGAGTGTTACATGTGAAATGGTTAAAACACCATTGAATAATGATACTGTATCATTTAAATTATCTTCATCATAATTGATTTTTGTTTTCTAGTGTATATTTGATATAATATCTTACATTATTGTTCCCATGAACATTACAAAAAATCCTTGAATATGAGGCTTATTTATAGTTCAATCAATTTGAAAAAGTGCAAGAAAATGGCTATGAAACTTGAATTGTGAGGCAGACCTATTTAATGAAATAATTAAAAAAATCTTACACCTTTTCCAACAAGAGTGATATAAAATGATTGAAAGCAATGTTGCATGAAGTATGTATTGTGCTCTTTATCATCACTAATATAAAATAGATGTGATCTCGCAAGTAATTATACTCCTACATATGGTATTGATTTTCCAACTACATGCTTTGCATTGTGTGAATGTTCTGCATAAATGTTAATGAATTAGTGTGAAAATCTATGTAATACAACTTAAGTTGTTGATTGTATCCTTCGATATTGCTATGGCTGAAAATGGAATTCAAAATTAGTAGTTAAATGTCCTCAAACATGTTGTTTGTGGGAGGGAGAATGCTAGTTGGTCTTTGCCGCCTTTGGGTTGGTTGAAAGCCAATTTTGATGGTGCTGCTAAAGGCAACCCGGGGAAAGCTGGCAGTGGGTGTGTTTTAAGGGACAACTCGGGGGATTTTATTGCGGCTTTTGTTGTGGACATCGGCACCCAAACTAATCATGTTGCAGAAGCTGTAAGGGCTTATCATGCGGTTAACTTAGCTTTCAAGATGAACACAAAATGTCTTTGGTTGGAGGGTGATTCAATGAATATAATAAATTGCATTCTTGGGCTTACCCCTCCCTCGTGGACCATTAAAAAGTGGATTGAAGATACAATAATCTTATTAAGTAAATTCGATAAAGTGAAAGTGTCCCACGCCTACAGAGAAGCCAATAGGGTGGCTGATTACTTCGCCAATGAAGAGGTTAAGAAGGGTGGGGAAAACATGTGGAGGAAGAATGACTACCTCCATTCTGAGGTGAAAGCGCTAATTTATTATGATTCAATGCATGGAAGAGAAGCTTGTCTTCGTCATGATGAAGAGGATAAAGATTAGGTACGTCGATTTCATTAGATTTGATGGGACCGACGTCATTTTCTTTTTCAAGAAGAGTCTTCGGCACATGCTTTTTGGGTGTTTGATAAAATATGCTTAAACGGGACCCAGAGCAACTGTAGGGTGTGGTATAACAGAGCTTTGAAGATGGGGGGAGAGAGAAAACGTGTGGAGCCGAGCAGCTTTCAAGAGCATAGAAAGAATGCTAAAGCCTGGGAAAGAATTGAAAAGGGAGGTTTAGTCCTGTTTTTGGAAAAACTCCATGGTACTGACGAGGGGATGTTGGACTATTTTGCCAAAAATTGGAAAAATGGTGAGATTGTGTTGTTTGGTAGGAATGTTAAGCTGAATGAGAAAATAATCGGTGAGATTACTGGTCTTTCGACTGAGGGTGTGAAATTTTATCGGGACCGTCGGTTCTCTGATGAAGCGGTCATAAGATTTCCTAAAAAAGACAAGGAGAAGGCTAAGTTGGTTAAGGTTGCCAATAGCTACTTTGATGTGGAGTCCATTAAATCAATCTTGGAGGAAAGTTTTAAGAGTAATAATGGAGTATATCACGGTTGAAGGGCGTATGGTTATCACTTTGCCATTCTGAACCATTTCCGTCACAAGGTTCGTATCTCTTTGCCTTTTTACTTATTCTCTTCTTTGAAGAATTGCCTTGATGAAGTTGAAAGAAACCCTAGGAGGACTTCTATTATTCACCCTGGTCTTGTCAGGCTCATCTATGAGCATTATCAAAATTTACCTGCTTTGCCTAAAATTGTTGATATTGGGGAATTAGATGATGAGGATACTGAAAGTAGCAGGGAGAACGACCCCCTGGCCCCTCCTGCTTGTGCCCCTTGGTCCTAATACCATGCTCCTGACCCCTTCTTGTCGAATGCCTTATGGATTTTGCTCCGCCTTCATGTCCTAATCTATAACTTTGCATGATTTCCCTATCCGGTTTTGCCTCACCGCCCTTGTCTTAATCCCCAGCCGTCTCCTAGCTACCCTACCCTGGTTTGGTCTCTGGTTTTAAAGATTGCCAATTACGAAATGGTCGTACTCTCGGAACTCTATGGAAATTTTCGATAAACCTATGGTTAGTAAATTTCGGCCCCTAGTGCCCATCCGGAAGATTTGGGAATGCCCCTAATGATTCCCCTAATCAGGATGAAATTAATTCTGCCTTGAATAAGCTCAAGCCTGAGGACATTGTGAGTGTGGCAGAAAAAAGTACGGATGGCCTTTTCACTATTCTCAAGTGGACCCAGAAGGAAGTTTTTGATTTGAAAAGTCAGAATAGAGATCTCAGCAATAGAGTCATGAATTTGGAGCAAAATATTAGCTGGAGTTGTAATGAGAATGAGGGACAGGAAACCCCCTTACCAAGGAAAAGATAACATTCACAAGAGGAAAGATTAACCAGGCTCGAGTGCAATATGTCCAAGATAGGCCAAAATATTAGGGCCACTGTGACGAATAATCACAAAATTGCCAGGCATAACACCATTATCATCAATGCTATGGTGGAAAAGCTCGAAAAAAATCAAAAGGGATTGCTAGTTGTGGATTTGGATGCGGACAGAGGTTGCATCAAATTTGATGTTGAAGGGATTTTGACTCGCACCCGGGCTAATACGAAGAGGAAGACCCCAATTTCTTCACATACAGTTCAAATTCTCAAGCAGGGGTTACAGGATATGAAGGATGTTGAAAAGGAGGCTGAGGAGTTGATGAACACCTTGGAGTAGTGTAGTGGTGTTTGTTTTTGGTTTTTTTGCGGTCCTTTTTTTGGACCTTGTTGTCTCTTTGTGCTGTTGTTTCCTTTTTGGGACAGGCCCATGCTGTTGTTGGACTATTTTGCTCTATCTTTTGTTGTTTTTAACTTTGGTTTCAAGTCCATGTAAAACTTGTTTTCCTTTTCAAAAACTTAAGTTGTTGATTGTTGTATATTGAATCATGTACAATATTTATAAAAAATATTGTATATTTATATTATATTTTATTGTTTATGATTCTTGGTGAGTTCCATAACTTTTATTCTAAAAAGAGTGTGAATCAAATTTCCCTTCCTAAATATACTATTAACTATTCATCGAAGATATAACAATTTTAGCTCTAATAAGATCAACAACAATGATAAAAGAGAAAACAAAACAGATCCATGTGGAAAACCTAATGAGGGAAAAACCACGGTGAGAGTTAAATCATAATATAAAGGCTCATTGCCAAAAATGACTTGAATGCTAAGGCACATTACCTTAGAGCAAGATGCAAAGGACTTACAAAATTGAAGCTAACACAAATTTAGGGGCAAGATACAAGGACCTAATGAGATTCATTATCTTAGAGCAAGATACAAAGATTTAGAGAAATATTATAATGTTTCTCAACACAACACTTTTCTAACTGAGGTGTTATAGCACATCTGATTCTATCTTTCACACCCACACTTCTTTTGTGAGATATCCAAATATAATCCACACTTTCTTGTTCACACTCTTGTACACTTATCCACCTTGTTGCATCCGAAATGATCTTGCCCTTATATCCACCTCAACACTTCAAAACTTCAATTAGGTTGGCCAGGAGGAAGATAAATAATAAATTCAACAAATCGGCCACCAAAGCATAATGCGGTTCTACCTTGAGGATAGAGAGGACCAAAAACAAAATTAATACATCTTTCAATGTGATCCAAAACAATTCACACACTGGTGTAGATCAATCTAAGTCGACATTAAGGAAATGTGTAGATGAAATGTGAAGCCCATAACCAATCAACCCAAAACATACTTCTAATTGAATTGACTCAATTTGGTTCTAACCAAGATCTAGGTCAGGACCAAAAAGAATCTTAACACATCTTCAATTGTTGGTGCAAATCCCCAAGCACATGACAAAAGCAAAGGAACAAGCCATGTCGTCCAAGTATCCACAAATAACCCAAAAAGCCAACTCAAGACACAATGTAGCACCAAATAGGTCAATCAAAAAATGTAGATCACATGGGGATGTTCCATGAAAATCCAACAACACTTCTAGAAACTTATTTCATAAAGTCATGCCACTATTGACCACCACAAACCAAATGGGGACAAAATACTTCATCCTAGAAACACAAAATGCCCAATCATGAGATATAACATTAACAAATCAACTTGTGGGCCACTTCAACACATAAAATTGGAATTGAGATATTGCATTGATGTTGAGAACATATTCACCAAGACACATGAGTAGAGACATAAATGTAGAGAAATGCAAATAATTTTTTGGACTAGTCCATACACCCAATAAAACTGCCAACCTTTTGCAATTCACATAAATCTCCTTGACAACATTGGTGACCTAAACAAATAGGAGTGAAACATCCACAAAACACTGACTTTGAATCCCAAATCGCAAGAAAATACCTTCAACAACAGAGGAATGAAAAAAATTCTCTCAAGTAGACTTCAAGCAACTTCCTCAACTAGGAACACTTAACCAACTTGCGAAGTCCATAACTTTCTTTCAACAACACATGCTACATTAGGAACATCAGGTGAGAGAATAAGGCATACTTTAGACTTTCAACAACATATCTCCACTATCAGTAACACTTCTAATCCTCATCTTAATATATCATTATGAAATCAACTTTGATGACATCAACTATACTCAATACTTTGATTATCATCAGCCAAGGCATGACATCCAACCATGAACTTCAACAACAACACCATATATCAATGTTGGCTCAAATTGAATGTTGTCAACAATGAAAAACAATTCCAACAATCTTCCTCACTTCTCAAGTGTAGACAATAATGCCAACCACAAGTAATTCATCAAGTGTTATCATCAAGCCATTGACAATAAGCTCATCAACCACTTCTAAAGATATAACAATCTTCATTAAGTATTGACACCAAAGACAACCAAAAATCAATGTTGACATCAATGAAAACAAGTGCCAACAATCTCCTCAAGTGTTGACATCGATGACAACAGCTACCAACAGTTCGCACATGTGTGGGCACACATTAGGAAGAACAAGAAAATGAAAAGTGGAAACAAAAGTGGCAAAGTGCAAGAGGTGTAGGCTTGGAATAGGATCTCACACATGTGTGAGCATCCAATAGAAATGGAGGTCAAAGGATGACTTGGAGAGGGAAATTGACATGTGCATGCTAGCCTTTAAGAGGGTTTAGTGGACACATGTCACATGATTACAAGTTTGGGGAAGTGGGAGGAATTACAAATTAGAAGAAATGTTAACGAGGATGAGGAGGTGGATTAAATTAACTAATCAAGGATTAATTAACTTAATTAGGATTAGAGGACTTAGGTAAATAAAGACTAAGGTTGAATTCAAATAAGTTAATTAATTAACCTTTGATGAATCAAACATTAATTAAATGCGATGGTGGAGGGGAATTAATAATTAATTAAATATTTAATTTAATTAATTACAAATTAAGACTTAACTAATTATGGAATGATGATTCAATTTAGGGTGTCTACACATATAATAAGGGAAAATATTATAAAAGACAAATGGTGGAAATTTTATTAGTTTTGATGGAGGAAAAGGATTAAAAAAATGGTACTTTAGGAGCCTTATGTGCAACTTGGAGCCTTGTGCATTTGGATTCTTATGAATTTGGATCCTTGTGCAAGTTTAAATTTATTTATTTTAAACAAAGTGATGGAAGAATGTGAAAATGATTAACTAGTTGAATATACCTATTTTGATTATTTAGCTAATGATTAGGGGATTCTAGATAAATTTATGCATTTACGTAATCTATGAAAGAATTAGGAGGGGATGATTGATTTAATCATATTAATATTATTTATTCAACCCACGTGGGAAATTTAGTAGAAGGGATTACTTGGTTAAATTAAATAATTAAATAAGAATAATTTATTTAACTTTTGTTATAAGAAAATTTATATTTATCAAATAAATAATCAAGATTTATTTAATTAACATTATAAGTAGATATGTGGGATGGATAGATAGTGTGATGCCAATAGAAATACATGAATGCATTTTATTTTTTAACATTTTTCCCCTCTTTGAGATGGCATTACATAACATGGTTCCAAAGAAAAATAAAATATAACAATTTTTAGAAGGAATGATCTAGTCATTGGGAGGAGAAATGACGAATAGGTATGAGGTAGGGATGTCCCCTAAACAAGAAGTATGGTTATGAATCTTAGAATATATTTTGATTGGAGAAAAAAATTCTTAGGAGGTGAAAATTAGGACTCAGAGAGAAACATTAGATTGAAAAAGTTACAGTTTTGGAGTAAAAACCTATAAATAGGAGGTTGGGGGTAAAAGGTTTACTTTTACCTTGGTGGAGAGGATTAAGAAAGATTTAGATTTTAGAGAGAAGAGCTAAGTAGAGTAGAGTATGTTCTAATTTATTATCATCACAATGAGTTGGTTTGAAAGTACAAGCAATGGGTGGTGGGATAGTCTCAAGTGAGTTAATGATTAGTGTATTATTGGTAGATCTTTAGGTTAGTTTTGAAGGGGTTTAGTGAATTATTGTGCATGCACTAAGGCTAAATCAACATACAAACATGTGTAAATGGAACAAGTGTAATATTGTATCGTACATGTGTAAGAACATATGGCACGCGTATAGTTTTGGTGTAGGTAAGAAGAATTGGTAGCACATCACCAAACATGGTACAGGTGGGAGGAAAAGTGACACAGGTGCACTCACTAGGAGTAAAAGTGGTTTCCATTGATAGGATTAGTGCAAATATTTAATGAATATGATTAGGGTTTTGTGGAGGTAGTGGGGTTGTGCTACATGGCACAAATGCTAGAGATTAGGCTAGATAGGGTGCTATTAACAATGCTAGTTTATCAATAGCATTTATAGATGTTAATAGTTTAGCTCCTGATAGGGGAGACAATAGAAACCTTAGAGGACATGTGGAGGATTCTATATTTCCTAATTTATGGGGAGTATTTGTATTACTAGGTGAAAACTGTCTAAGGATCACTATGGAGGTTGGTGGTGAGAGCTTGGTCGTACCCATGCATGGGATGGATTTATATTGATACATATGTGGGTGAGTACATTGAGTACCCTTAATATTGATGGGGGTTATCAATGTCAAGTTGCTAGCTAACAAGACTGATAGATTATTCATAGTGGGATTTATATACATGTGATAGTAGACATGGTGGAGATGGGTTTATTATTGGCATGATCTATCCATGTGTGTTGGTCCACTTATATAGGAATTTAAACTTGATAGTGTATTACGATGAGTAGAGAATTAGGTATTTAACATTGCTATAGATATGCAATTGAGAGAATATTTCAATCACTTAGCCTAAGTTGGTGTGATCAATGTGGGTAAAAATAAGCCAATAGTGTGTGAGTGGAGGATATTGTGGGTTAGGTGATGGATACACCTAGGGGAGATTGGTTATTATAGGAAGGTTGTGGATAATATTATGGTAGCATTTATTATATGGAGACCATATAGGGTTGTGTATGTTTGGGGAGAAGAGGATATGTTTTACTTCATTTTCATGTAGATGCCTTGCTATATCATCATGTGTGGGATTATATTATTAAGTAGTAAATAATTGATAGGGTGAGAAAGATTAGGTATTAGGGGCCATAAGTGGATGGGAAGGAGGTGATTGATATTTATTTTGTTGTACCTTTGGTGCAGTGGGATGTGTTGATGAGTTTTTTTGCATGCACAATTTAGATAGAATACTACGTATCATATCTCTCTTGAATGGAAATCATATCCCAATAAATCAAAAAATGACTACCCCAATGCTTTGGTTGTTAGGTCTTGACTATGAAAAATAACTTATTGTCCAATGTGCATTTGTTCTTTTATGAGGGGCCTTAATTTTTATTAACTATAAACCTAACGAGGGTTTGGAATAATTTTCATAAAGTGTGAAAACCCTAAGTATATCTATAGATATGAGATCTGAGAATAACTTTTAAAATCTATCTTGACAATAGAATGATGTTTTTGATTATTGAAAAATAGGTTTTGTGGGGACTAGAAACCCCTTACAAACATGTTTTGAGGGGACCAGAAACCCCATACAAATATAGAAAGTTGCAAAAGATAGGAAACATAGACAATCAACAACCCAAAATGAACTGTCTACCAAGGGATATTCAAGACAAACTAGACTACAAGAAAACAAATTAGAAGGGACATAAACCCTTTAAATCCAAAAACATCAAATGGGATTTAACCCCAGATCAATGATAAACTGCTTGAATCCGCCAGGCACCAAACAACCATGATTAGCCAGGAACCATGAACTAGAGATAGGTTTTGAAGGGACCATATAAACCCTTTACAATTAGGTTTTGGCGGGGAGCTTAAACCCAAAACAACATTTCTGTAGCTCCATCCAAACTGAAACACCATCCCACAAACCACCTCCATAGGATAGGCCCCCCCTCTATAGGGGAGGAAGATGTGAGAGCTCCAACCACCAAAGCAGCCCCACTCCAGCATAAACTGATTCCACCTCAAAAGGAGTTGGCACCACCTCAATATGAACACACAATAGAGGAGAGGACATTCAACTCGACCAACAACATATAACTCCACCTCAATAGGAGTGGGCTCTACCTCAACAAGAGAAAACTTGACCTCAAGAGAAGCCACCACCTGAAGAGTCCAACCAAAAGAAACCACTCCAGTAGAAAAAGTGCTCGCAACAACCTTAGGTGACAAAAGAGACAAAACCCATAAATCAGACTTACAGTTAGCCCACCACAAATACACTAGAACCAAAAAAAAAATTAGCTCCCAAGGTCTCAGCCAAACCCAAAGAAAAGGAAATCTTCCTCCAAGCCAATCCAAGAGGGAGATCATAGAAGCACCATTCAGGATCCAAGAAGAGTTCACCCCAAGCTAGATGAACACCAAAAATAGCTGGGTCTAAAAGCAAAACAATAAGAGCCACCTAGTAGACCAAGAGTACTCAAGCCAATTATCAACAAAGGGCCTAGAGCCCAACCAAAAGAACAAAAATGCTAACAACAACCACATACTAGGGACCAATGTCCACAAACCACCCACAACCAAAGAGACCAGCAACCCGTAGAAGATAGAAGGGAAGACCCGAGCCACC